>JACDJE010000083.1:1304862-1381041 GCA_016647715.1 Pavo muticus
TTTTTTTTTTTTTTTTAAGTACCTTGTCTGCTGGATGGCTGTTACTCTGTAGTTTGTAGTTAATCGTACGCTGTAGTCTTATTGAGTGTATGCATATTTTTCTTTGAAAAGAAAAAGGTGACTCTTAATGCATTATTTTGTAAATGTACGGACAGAACTAATTCCTCCCATCAGGAAATTTATGAAATCAAGCATAAGTGGCTTATAACACTGATGCTATGCTAACTTTCATCATCTATTACAAGTGGCTTATAACACTGGGAACAGATGATGAAACTTATCTTAGTGGGCTGAACAGAATGGCTTTTAGGAACCAGAATAAAATCAGTCGGTGATTTTAGTCCAGCTTCCAGAGATGTGGTGATGACAAAACTATTGTCATTACTGGAGTGACCAGGAGAGTTGCAGCCTCTGCTGCAGAAACATAGAAAACAGTTTACTAGTTGGATGTCTTCTTGCTGATGGAAACAGCATCACAGGAATCCTGCAGACACGTGTTGGATTTCTCTGTAAAAGTGAATATAGAACCATAAAATGACTTTGGTTGGAAGGGACCTTCAAGAACATCTAATTCCAACACCTTCATATCTTTTTAATCAAAGATATGATGCTGGATTGATTTTTATGTAAAATGGTTATGGTTCTAGTCTGCCTGTGCACAGTCAGTAAAATACATTTTCCTGTGTCTAAACAGGTTGTTAGATAACAAGAACAAGCTGTTATAATCCAGTTGTAAAACAGTGTCTACTCTCAGAATTATGCCAGTTTGGCTGTCTTGCCCATGAATGAGAAAATGAGAGCCTGGCTGTTTCACATAGAAGCTGTGGCAGAAAGACAGGGGAGGAGCTGCAGTATAGAGAAACTTGTCCTGCTCTTGCACAGTCATCTGTCTTTCGAACAGAAAGGTTTGGTTGTCCAGATGTTTGGTACCCTGGCACATTTTGTACATACTCAAAGCCTACTCTCTACTATTGTATAAATAGGATGCAGATTCCACTGATTTAATATAAATGTGGTTCATTTCATGGACTGAGAACCTGATACTAGATGTTTTTAAAATTCCAAAGTTTGATTTGTCCTTTTTTTTAAACTTTATCAAGGTTTCTTGACTAACAGAGTGAACAAAAAATGTTCAAAAATATTTTTATAACCATAGAAAAAGTAAGTTTTTCTTGCTCTCCTAGTACTTCATATTTAACTCCAGTTGTAAAGGTGTGACAGAAGCTACAGTAGACCATGCTGCAAAGACAAGTAGAATGTATGAATTGGAGAGTTCTGAAAAACATGTCAACATGTTTTGGATGGATGCCTGCCTCTGACTTGACAGAGTGATGTTCTCTGGGGTTGCAGTGAGCAGACGGAGTGACTATTTTTCAAGTGTGGATGAGATCATCTGAATATTTAAGGATAATGTGAAATAGCTGTTGTGCTGACAAAAAACAAAACAAAACAAAAAAAAAAAAACAAAAAAAACAACCCAAACACACAACAAAAAAATAAACAACTTTTTTTGTCAGGAAAAAATGAGAGAAATAATTCCTTCTATTCAGAAGGGAAATGATCTAACAGTGGAGTATGATTTAAGAAACAGAGTGAAGATCTACCAGATTTTTACTGGGCATACAGTCACGTGAACTGTTTTGTACCAGAAAAATAGCTATTGTCAATAAATAGATGTGAATACTTAGGAAAAATGGAATTAGGTAAAAGCTAAAAGTGCTTTCAAGTATTTGCACTTGCCAATGCAAATCCAACTCCAAAGGGAAAGAGCTTTCAGTAATTAGTTCCAGATGTGCATGTAAAAGTTGCAATGAAAAGGTAATTATGTTGTAAATAGTGGGAATACTTTTCTTCATCAAAGTGAGAGTTCCTTTATTCCTGGACTCATCAGTTAGCTGGGATAAGAAATCCACACAGGGAAGAGCAACTCTAAACCCCTGTTAGCAATTCTCTAAATTACTCTTTCCAGGACAATCAGTATTTGCTCCAGGCAGATCCTCTATCTGATGAATGGAAACCCTACACTGAATACATAGACCACATGATTGTAGATGGCTTTCAAAGCTATCAAGTATTCTTTTCAGTGTTTGACTGAAAACACTGAGACCATGTTTAAATCCGCTCCTTTATTTGAAGTGTATCTTGCTTTAATGGCAACAAAAGGACTTTTAAACTTCTTCGGACTTAATGTCAATAGCAATTTCTGTGATATTATGAAGGGACTGATCAAAAACATCTATTGCATCACCTGTATATGGATTTGTCAAATACCTTGGAAAATATTATTTACAGATATTGTTGCTTTGTTTTTTTTTTTTTTTTTTTCTAAATAGGCCTTTCCTTAGGCATTTGGATGTAGCTGTTCTCCCACCTGAGTCACCTCTCCAGTGGTTTACAGCAAGAATGTTGATACCTTAAGAGAAGCTGTGAGGCTTTTTCCATCTGTTGACTGTGAGCTGTCATTTTCTGCTCTCTTTACCTTCTGCTTCTCTTCTTGTTTTAGTGATTCCTTCAGCCAGCAGCACACATTCTTTGAATGATATTGGTTAACTTTTTAAATCCTTCTGGTTGGCTTGCTCAGTTGAGCGTGTCTTTTCAAGGCACACTGAAGCCTGCACCTGGGTGGACTGTTGTGTTCGTGGATTTCCCTTCTGGTTTTGCTTCAGTATTGTCCACAGGCAGTCTGTGACTTTCTGCTTTGTTTTACTGTTTGGTGTCAAAAGACTTCTACAGATATATTCCAGGTTGTGTATTTCTCAAGAACTATTTGTTTCCTTATGATTATTTGTTGAATGTTTGCCTTCTTGGTGACTCATTTCTTTTCAGGATGTTTGGTATTGTATTTGTTCCCAGTTCTGCAAGTACCACTTTGATTATGTCTGTGTCAACAGACTACTGACAGAAGTGGCTCATGAATTACTTTTTCTAGAGATTTAATGTTAGTGCAAGTTTTCTTGCAAGTCTCTATTTTATTGCTGTATTTGCAACTGGCAACATTTTGTATTCGTAAACTGTGCTTCCCTCGTACCCTTTGCAGCAGGATGAGCACGCAGATTTGACTTTGGGTTTTAGTGAGTCCACTACTTTGCCTGCAAAAGCATATATTCAGCCCCACTGTTAGAAAAGATGGGGCTTGTGAGCCCCACTGAACTCTCTACTAGCCATAACGGTCCAGTCTGTTGAGGCATTTTCATCATCTCTCTGTGGGATTAAAATTCTGTTAACGGTTTAAAGGAAACTCTTGGAGAAGATGCCGGGAATCAAGATTCCAGTTTTTTTAGATCGACTAGAAAATGACAATGGCAGCCATGAGAATCTGAATCACAATCCATCTCACTTGCAAATGTGAGTTAAATCAACATGTTGGAATGAAAGTAATAATAAACACAACACTTTGTGTCTGGCTGATGACAATAGATATTTAAAAATTTTTGATTGAAAATAGAATGAAATAGAATGAAATAGAAATTATAATACTTGAGAAATATGACTCCAGTAATTTTCCATTAAATTATTTATAGGAACAGACAGACAACTTACTGCTTACTGACAAGTCATACTTGAGACTGCAATCAGTACAACACCTTGGGTCTTGGCATTTGGCCTGGTTTTTAAGTTGTTTTTTCTTTCTTCAATTTAATCTTTGTCTCTACTGCTTTTCAATCTGAGGGGTTCATTTAGCATGATATAGATCAGATGGATGCCCTGGAGCAAATAAGTAGCTATGAAGAAAGGGAACTTGATCACTCTTTGTTTTGGAGCATCAAAGTCACTTCAACTAATACTGGTACTTGAGGAAGGACAATAAAACTAGATGCATGAAGCAGTTTCTCCTCAATGGATGTCTTTATAGTAGACAAAATTTTATAAAAATAATGAGCTTGCAAAATATTTAGGACATTTAATGCATTTGAAATAATGGATATTTCAGTTTTTCAGGGTTCCTTCTCTTTCTCACACCTATTAAAGAAATGTTAATAATGATATTATTTTGTTGATTTGTTTCAGACCTAGTATTTTTTTCTTTATGGCCAATATTAACAAAAAGTTCTCAAGAAGTTAGTGAATCTGAAGATTTTTCAATAGTTTTTTCAAACCAAGTTGACCGTAAAACTTTTAAATGCCATTGGTGAATTTAATTAAAAAACAGACCTGAATTTTTATGGAAAACAGCTCAGGTAATTCCCTTAGGCAAGATTACATGAATCAAAAAACAGAGGTGTCTATATATACATTTCAATTCAGAAAGGTGAACGAAAGGATCTCTTGAAGTAGTTTCAAGCCCTTTTGGCTCTGAGCCAGCTGGTAGTCTTTGCAGACTTCAGTCTTTCTTACTGCTCTCAAATGTGTTCTTGGGACAACAGGCATAACTTCTTTGGGATTAAATTTCTCCTGGGTATGCAAGCTCACAAAGATGTTAGTCTGAACAAGAGGAAGGGCCAGAAACAAGGCTGGCAGTGAGCATGCACACTGTATAGTTCAGACATGAACTGAAGGCTCGCTGCTGAGCTTAAGTGGAGCTCCTGGGTATGGGATGGAGTCCACAGGTGGGGCTGGGTGTGCACTCAGGGCTCTGATAGTTTGCACTCAAGCAAAGTCATTAAGCTGTTAATTACCTGACCTACCTGTGCAAACAGAGAATGCTGTGATCCTGCAATGCTAGACTACTCAGTAGATTTTTTTGAGGAACAGGATTTAACGTGCTGCTGTTTATGCACAAAAAAACCTATTCATTTCTGGGACAGAGGCAGAATTGAGATCTTTTAGTAACTCTTATTTAAGAAAACTAAAACCAAATGTGCCCTGCAAAAGTTTCTTAGCTAGAATCAGTTGGAAAAAAAAAAAAATCATGTAATCAGAAATGTTCATGTTTCAAAACAGAAACATTATAAATTAAAGTAGAACAAATGCCACTGTAACAATTTCATGTTTTTAGTACGTAAAACGTTATTTCTCTATGAATCACAGCTTTGCTTTCAACCTGATTTTTTCAAAAAGTAAAGTGAGTTTTCTGAAGTTTTTTGTAGCTACTTTTTCCTGGGCATGATTTGCATTAATATAAAAACTTGCACTGCATATGAAAATGGAGAGCCTTTCCAGCTAATATACATACTTTTCCATTCTAACACTTCTTGCCTCTTAGTACGGCTGAAAAATAAAAATTGCCATAGAAATATCCTTTTTAAAGTAGTGTTTATACACAGCTATTTCACTGTGCTCTTATTTATGAATGTGTAATCAAAAGATTGTTTGTGTTTATTAACCTTCTAGCCAACTGTGTCAAAACTTGCTTCAGATAATGATAGGAAAACTTTTTGACCAATATGATCTGCAAGGAATCAATGAAGTTCAACCATATCACAGAGTTATGAGATTATGTAGAATGAGATCCAAAGTAAACTCAAACATTTGCAAAAGGCCTATATCAGTTTTTCATCACAAAAAAAGTATTTATCTTCATATAGTGACCTTTCATATAGTGAATCTACTGTGTAATTATGCAAGCTGTGCACAAGTCCTTGTCTGTACTGAATGGCATTTGCTGCTGTTTTGTCAGCAGCATGTATTACTTGTAGAGTAGATGAGCCTTTGGGATGTCTGAAAGTTGGGTAAGGAATATAGCTTTCCTGAGACCAGGCTGAGGCCAAGCACGTGCTTGCTACAAGCTAGGCAGGTTTCTGAAAGCACTTAACACTGAGTTCATCAACGTGTTCAGTTGTTGCTGCATGCATTTTTGCTCACTTTTCAGGGAGATTCAAATTAATAACATGCTTATCAAAACTGCTTTATAGTGAGTTGCATCACTGGGGTATTCTTTTTATTGCTGAGTTTTATTTACAAATTTAATATACATAAATATGTTCTAACTAGAAAATGTAGGATATTTTAAACTTTAATATTTAATTACATTTTGCAAATTATCCTGAGTAATGAGTCCGTGTTTGTCGCTACATAAGGATAGGAAGAAGGAGGGCCACAAAATCAACTAGTATTTTAATAAAAAAGAGGAAGGGCAGGAGGCGTAAGTAAGTCTATGTTTGTTCTGTGTAGGGAGGGTTGTTGGCTCTGCAAAGTGACAAACAATATCTACTTGTAACATTAGGAATTACCTGAAAAGTGGAAGAATCTTAGAAAGATTACCTTTACTGTAAAGCTTGATGTGGTACCTCTGCGGTCCAATGAAGTGTCTGTTATCAGAACAAAATGTGTACTTTTGGAGGTGAGATGAGTTCTGTGCTCTGAACCAAATGATTTTTCGTTTTTTGTTCTGATAACAAGCTGGTAGCAAGCTTCACTGAACTGAGAAATTGTAAACTCTTAGAAAAGGCTGACTAAAGATAATAATTCGATGTTTCTCAGTAGAGTATTCTGGATGAATCTGATAATTTAAAGCCCACTCCACCAAAATGGGAGTGATGCTTGTGTCCTCTTTATCTTCGATTATGTCTAATCTGTTTCTAATTCAAACATGGTGCTGCTGTTGTCAGATCAAATATAGATTTTAAATGTCTTATGCTTCTCCACTGGGAATGCTTTAAATGTATGAGGGCTGTCTATCAGGGCTGTACAGACTGAATCTAATAAACTTTTAGATAAATTTCAAGGAAATAAAAGAGTACTTAAAAATGAAATGATTCATGGTTCATGAGATGGAACATATTTAATCAATGGCAGCTACAGAAAAGTTATAGTATGATCTCCATGGATTACCTGCTTAATCCCTAAGGAACTCTAATTTAATAATTATGTTGTATCTTTCAGGTTAAACAGTATGGCTTTAGAAACAGATTCAGAACTTGAGGTTTGACCCTCAAGTTCCTTTTCGGGCTATGGGTAAGGTACAGTTTGCACATATATGTACTACATAAACACATATAAACACCTATATAACATATATATATACTTATAAACATATTTATAACGATATATAAACCGCATAAGTATTATCACTGTATATTCCCAAGAACTCCATGATGTGAGAATGAAAAGCATAACATAAAGTCCTTCCCTAGTTGATATATATTTTAAAGAGAGAGTGGCTCATCTGAGTACATTTAATTTTGAATATCCATTTTCACGACCCCTGCCTTAAGGGTTACAAATCTTCCTCAGTCAGCAACTAAGGGTTTACTAAAAATTGCATTAGATCTGTTGCCATGATCAAGAACTACATGAAGAATACACTTTCTTTCTTTCCAAATACTGAATTACTGAAATTTTTCTAAAATGTATTCTAATTGCAGGCTGATTGTGGACTTGAGACCAACACTGAAAGTCCATCCTTATAAGTGCTCCCCCCTTGCCCTTCAAGTTGTCCTTGAACAGTTGTTAGATTAAGAGAAGGGAATGGGAGATAATATGTGTGTGGTATGGATTTTTTTGTAATTTGTTTTGGATTTTCATGGGTTTTGATGGAGTTTATTTTCTGGCTGTGGTTCAGATCTTGATTCAAGCTGCTAGAGGCCTGTACCTGATTTCATTGTGCTAAATACACATAGAGGTGCTACTTTTAAATCAGCTCATTAATTTGGAATAGGGAAGGGATCTATCTCAGCTGTGCTTGGCAGAGGGAACATTCACAGGCACTTTTTCTGCATTTGAAGAAAAAACTTTTCTCCATAAACACATCCTCTAGAGCTGACTAGTGATAACTCAATTCACCCTACCATGGGAACTGGGACTGAGCAAGCGAGTGACCAGAAGGCTATGGATACTGCTCTCTCATTTTTGCTCGCTGGCGTTACCATTGAGACCTTCTGTAAATACGAAGAGTAACTACTAGATGAAAGGTGATGAGGACCATCTGCATCCCTTCACATTTTTCTTCAGTGGGGGAGCTAGCTATGCAATTCTTTTAGCATTCAGGTGCTCAACCAGTGAGCCTGCAAGCTGGATATGCTTGACAGGAGCAATTCAACAAGCATGCAGCCAACCCTTTAGCGTCTTTCTCTCTTGGATTCTTTTAACAACTGCAAGGGAATTGGACAGATTTGCCTTACATGTCAGGTCTGTGTCAGATATGCACAGTAAATTTGACACTTCTGTATAGTCCGATCGTATATTTCCAGGTCTGCTTTGGTCCTATTGAAAGGGAAGTAGTTCTGATTAAGGCACTGGAAAGATTCTCCAGCAAAAGTTGTGCTATTTTTGGTGATAGGACAATTGTTTATTTGCAAGAGAGAAGAACAGCTTGCTTCTCTGACCAAATACTTAAGTCTGGGTCGTCTTTCTTTTGTTCTAGGACCACACAACGATATTTCACAATTATCAAACATGATGTCCTACCTTGCCTTCTAGCTTTCCCTCTGGGATGACTGTTTCTGACAAAAAAACACAGAAAAAGTGGAGTGAAGAAGATACGTTTCTAGACAAAGCACCAATGTTCTCATGGTGCTTATCAAGGTACTGGCAGATGATGGAAGACAAAATCTTTTTGTGCCACCTCCTAAAGAAATTTCAAAGCTGTGGGTTGAGCTGAAAGTGCTTCCAGCTACAGCTTTCTATAGCAAGCAGAACAGATTATATAGATGACTGAAACATGTCGTTTGTTAAAGCCCGTGTCATGCAGTATCCTTTCAAATGTAAGGCCTTTCCCATTTTTTGCCTTCATTTAAGGAAAGAGGAGAGAGAACATCCATGAAGAGAAAAGCATAGAGAGTTTCAGATGTTTGTTATTGTTTATTTTTTTTCTGAATTTAGAGACCCCTTAGATGGTTGGAGGGAAAAAGAGCCTTGGAAACTTATTCCCTTTCATTTCTCTTCTATTTCTTGTGGTTACTGCATACATTAAGGAAGCCCCCTGTTTTCTCATTTGAATATTAGTGTATTTTACAGCACAATTTTAAATTATTTATGCACACATAAGCAAAAATTATTGAAAAGCAGGCAAAATAAAATTAAGAGGAAACAGATGGTGGGCAAACATAAATGTGCTGTTTGATGTTCTTTCTTTACTCTTAATCTATCATTTTCAAGTATTTTATTCTTCCTTAACTTTTTGAAAAACTGGAATTCTGAAACTCAATAGTAAACATTCTATGAAGAAATTGGAAGAGAAGCTTTGCTTTCCTTCTCTTACTGCCTTGCCTCTTTTTGTGTGTTAACATATATTACATAAATATTTGTTTGTAACAGTTAAATGAAAGGATGAAGGATTTAGTAAGGGTATCTGATTTCAAAATGAAACTCTCACGTTTTACATTGCTTGGGCTTGCAAGAGCTATAATAAAGCAGATGTAAGGATGTAAAGTATACAAAATCTCAGCTAGTGGTATCACTCTTTATCTTTTCAAAAATTAATCGCAAATTCTACTTACTTGAAAAAGTATTAATATCACTTGTTCTGGAAAAGCAATTCTATGAGAGAGTGAAGTTCTCCTCAGTGTATTTACATTTTTCTATAGAAAACAGAAGCACTGAATAAAAAAAGTAAATTCCTTCACAGTAGCTGGTAATCTGGGAGTCTGATTCTTCAGCTACAAATGTACTCAACTAGTTCCCTCTGAAGGAATGGTCATAGCTGATCACTAAAGAACAGGACACAGACCACCACATAGTATGGTGACTGGTCCAGACAGAAAAGAAACATTGCAAACTGAATTGAATGCAGAGTTTCTAAGGACTGGGTTATATCAAGACTTATTTGGTGCTGTTGCTTCAAATATTTTTTCTCAGATGGGATACTCCATTATTTATTATGACTAGAATGGAGCTGCTGTTTTAGTATATTCCCCAGTATTAGAGCCAGAAAAGAATCTTGGAAAGGATGTATACTTGCTTGAGGTTTGTTAGTTTGGAAGAGCCTTTGTCCTCTTATAAACCCACTAGCGAAGGAGTTTGGTGGAACAGGCTTGTATGTATCAGCATGTCTTTCAGTAGGTGTAAGATTAATTAATGTGTTTTCTCTTGATAAAACAGAAGCATCCAAGTATCAAGTGGCAGCAAGATGGTTTGTAAGGTTGGGTTAAAGATGATATTGACATGTGAAGTAGTCACTGCAGACTGTTTTTGCAGTCAGAGGAGAGAAATGAGGACTTCCTGGGTCCGATTCATCTGAGCAATTTATGAAGGCTGCTCCTATTCTATTATGTTGGCCCATGACACCAGAGGCAGATGAGATTGAACCTTACCAGTGGTGTTCCACTACATTTTATTGCCGTGAGACAGATGGAAGCAGAGGGGAAGTTTGACGGAATGGCGTCTGACATGGAAGTGCATATGAAGCAAAGGTGTGTCCATGTAGAAAAAATAGCACCCACTGACATTCATCAGTGTTTATGGAGTCCGAACTCTGGGGATGTGAGATGGTGGGTGGTGTGTTTCAGCAGTGACGACAGTGACATGAAAGATGAGCCACTTTCTAGATGGCCATGCAGATTCTGATGGCATACAGATTCTTGTTCAGTGCTTGCCAAAATGCATAGCTAATGGTGATGACTGTGTTGAAAAATAGTGTTTTGAAGCTGAGAATGAGCACTCTCAAATAGTTTTTGTACTCTCTGTCATAGTTTCCATGGAAATAAATAGGAAGCATTACTTTCAGAACAACCTACATAGTTGTCCCCTTTAGGACAGGTTTAATTAGATGTTATGGACTGCTGACTCTTAGCTAGATCTCCACTGTCCCTGTATTGAACTGGTTTTGTTTGTTCTAGCTAGGTTTTCATATCATCTTACCTAAGTACCTTGAGAAAAGCAAGTGCATTTTTTTCCTGATAATGATTAATGTAAATACCCACACACAGATTTTAACCAAATCTCCTAACATCCATGTAACAGACTCTACCTTCTGTAAGCTGATGTTTATCCCTTTCCATATACAAAGAGCTTATGCATTTGTGTTACTAATGAGCATCCATTCATGACCAGAAGTAGCTGGGAACAGAAGTAGCTTGTTTAAGGCTGTGCATAGGTAACATTTACAGCCTCATATAGGTGCTTTTGTATGCCAGACCTAGGAAATAAAATTATATATGTACATACTGAGGACAAGGTATGGCTTAATATTTTATTTATAGTAAATGGAATGAAATACTCATTTATTTGCATTTTTGCTGGAGTTCTCAGGTTTTGGTTCTGCCTTATATCTGCTCCGGTGCCAAATGCACAGAATGTTTTGCACTCTTATCTATCTGAAAAAGAGCTTGTTTGACTCATTTGCTTAGCAATGGTCTCACTCGCTGTAAAAGTAAGTAGCAAAGTGAAAAAAAGTCAGATTGTTTTTCTTCTTTCATTGACAGGACAGCCTATTAAACAGTACCATTTCAACATTGTACTCTGAGCAGACCTCTGGGACAGAGGTAATCTGCTTTGTCTTGCCTTCAAGTTCATTTGCAGTCTGTGTGTTTTTAAAATTGCGTGTGAAAGCAGTATGTGTGTATTTATGTCTTAAATTTATATATGCTTATACATTTGTTAATAGTGGTAAGGCTGACTACTCCAGCAGTTTCCTGTGAAGTGCTGACAGTGAGCAGACCTTTGTTTGCGGAGGAAAGATTCCATCATCAGTAAATGCCACGGACATGGTATTCACAGTCCCCTATCAACTTTATGCGTTACTGACCTCCACAGGCATTTTAGGGGAAGGCACAGCAGGAAAAGAGATGAAGGTCAGTATAGTTTTTCCTTCTACAAACAATAATGTGTGTTTAGATGTTTTCTTACACCGTTCTTAAATGTAAGGCTTGGTAGCTCTTCCTGGGAAAATTATCTACTCCTAATAATTTCTTTCTTGCTTATTTTGCCCTAAAGGTCAGTGTAAAGGGGCACTATCAAGTTCTATTTGGTCCATGTCACACTACACTTCAAAATCCAAGTGCATCTGTGCTTATCTCAAAGTTTTCTGGGTACTGCTATGTCCAGATGAAGAAACTATTGTTATGTGTGTTATTCTTGCTCACTGTTTCATACAAAGTACGGTTTGTCTGTGTATGTGAAACCCATGTTTGGAGATTTGAGGAAATACTGAGGATTGAATACCTTCTTGCCCACTCCCAACAGCTGGAATTATTGTGTACTTTCTTTGTTGTATATAATTTGTGAATAATTAAGGAAATTATTAACAATTAAGAAAATTAAGCAAAAAGCTTGTTAACACACTTCTCTTTGTCTACTGAATAGGAAAAGGCACTGCCTCTCCTTGTTCAAAGGTCTGAAAACAAGGAGATGGTGGTCAGTATTTTCTCAGTATCTGAGCAAAGGCTATAGAAACCATAGGATTTGCTCAGAGAAGAGAGAGATTTGAATTTGAACAGACACCCAGGGAGTGCTTGAGCATGTAAAATGCTTTGAGTATGTAAGATCTTGTAGGTTTTCTAGCTAGGTAATAGGACAAATAGAAAAGGTCTTAAAATACTGATGAATGTGTCTTCCTTTTTAATTTCTTCACACTTATCTTACTGCGTATACATTCATCTCTTAGTTTTTTGATTTTACTGTTATGGGTGATTTCCTGGTGACTTAGGGCAGCAGGTGTAGAATGCATCTTCCTATGACAGTGGGTATTGGATAGCCAGAGGTTCACTGATGCAGAAGTGGAGCCCTGAAGAGATGTTGAGTGTTAAAGGATTCCCACAAGTACATAAATGTATTATTGGAACTGCAGCTGTTTTATAGCAACAGTAGCTTCAAAAGCACAAATTTTGTGGGTGAGACAAATCTTTCAAATTCAATTTTCAGGGCAGTTTAATTGGACAAAGTGATGAAGTCAAGTTAATCCTCGTTTTTCAGCCACAAATCTTGGAGCATCTTTCAAAGAAACAAATATAATCAATGTCTGTATGACAGTACAAATCTAGCTGAGCAAGTTTTAAATGCCCTAGGTGCTTTATAGCACTTAGTCACAGAAGCATAGCTTGTCAGTAACAAAGTAATACAGACATACGCTGTGATACAAAAAAACAAAAACAAACAAACAAACAAAAAACAAAAAAAAAGAGAGAGAAATCTAGTCTTTCTGAGGATTGTGCAGTAACAGAACAAGGATTTGAGTAACTGACAGCATTCCTTTTTCTAGGCATGCTACTACCATCTGTTGCCACAAGAAAGTCTGGCTTAATTCCCATGTCTGCAGCTCAGTTCTTGAATGGGCAGGATCAGGAAACACCACGGAGGTATGAGAATATCTCATAAATAGAGTAGACTTGAACACAGAACAGACTCTGAGCATGCCTTGAGCTTAGCACATATGCAGAGTGAATGGCTGTAGAAGGAACTTTGAAATATACAGCTGAAGTTTTTGCGCAAGTATTCTGAACCTGTGAACTTGGACTAGTTGAGAAATAAGAGAAAATCAGATTATTCTGTCTGTGAGCTGTACAGTGTTAGAAGCTTAGACTTTAGATTTGGTTTAACTTGCCTCACATCATAAGAGCTCATAGTTTTTTATGCTCATCTTTATTTGGATGCAAATACATTAGTGGTGTCTGCACAAATAAGCAATGAAGAGTAGTGAGAAGAAAAAGCCTCATACAGCACCATGTGCCCCCACAGGGTCACACTGCCTGCCTCAGTTTGTACCCTTTCAGTATCTGACAGTGAATGATAACGTTTTTGTAATGGTATTAACTGGCATTGCTGGTGTATGAGATCTATCATTTTTTTTTCTATTCTGAAAATTGTTGTGCATGGCTGTAAAAAGTGCCCAAGGCTGAAATGTTTCAGAGGTTGTCAAGGAGGAAACAATGTGTGTTTTTTGTTGTTGTTTTTTTTAACTAATTTTTATGAAATTTTGCAAATCAGTTTGAAGTTGGAGAAATTCCAAACCTAAATGCACATTATTATAGATTCAAATGGTAACATGGTTCCTGGTGGGGCTGTTTCTCATGGTGTCTTTCTGGAAATTTTACAACTCTCTCTTGATTTCCTCTGTATTTCCTTTAGCCTAAAGAAAGGAGGTTTCCAAATGGCTATTTAATAATCCCTTAGAAGAATAACCTTTGCAGCACTCCTATTCTGTAATGTGAGAACTATGAAAACCTGTCCTTAGATGGATTATAACGGAATCCTGTCTATTGACTTATAGTTTATGATTAAGTTGCTAATCTGGCTTCCAGCTTCACTTGTATTTGTTTGGAATGACAGGAGTTCCTTTCAGTGATCATCACGGGTTTCCTTTTTCACCAGCTTTTCCTCAGAGGTAATTGCAGCTGTACGCAAGCCATTCAGTCTCCAGGAGAGGACAAAATTTATTTTAATGTCCGTGAGTGCACAGAGTTACCTCAGAGGTGAAGGTATTGTTGTGGAATAATAGGAAATACTCCCTCTGTTCAGATGAAACAGAGTGCCTGACAAGATTAGGAAGCAAGAGATGTTCCTGAGTTTTTATTTTTATTTCCAATGAACCGAATGTAGTTCAGTTCATTTAAATGGAAGTTGATATAAGCTTGAAATCATTTTATCAATGGAACCCACATCTTATTTTTAAATAGGTTTTGTAAGCTTTATTTTCTTGTACTGTAATGACTTCACCATTGCAACAGAGTTGCAGTTACAGGGGGATTTTACATGTAATTCTCTTTGGTTAATAGGAATTTGGGGTACGTAAGATTTATTTGCAAGTTTTGAATTGGATTAATCCTTAGTCTCAGATCAAAGCCCTATGTCTCTAAATATCAGGTGGGCTTTCACATACTAATGCGCTGATTTATGTGTGGAAGTTATCTATAATTTTTGTTATACATCTTGTTCAAGTGTCCACTAGAGTGGTTACATAGATGAGTAATTTCTCAGGATTAATCACTTCGTATTTGGTGCAGGTGTAACCCACACAGTAAGTTATTCAAAGTAGCAATACTGCAGTGGTGTTTACTGAACACATATTCCAGATTTTTCCAGAAAAGATGTTCAAGTGAGAGATTTTTTTATGTAAATATTTCCAAATGAGAAATCCCATTAAAAGATACTGTTTTGCTTCATTTGGAACCATCCCTTATATGTTTTCCCTGCTTCAGTATACTTTCACTTCCAGTTTCCCGGAGTCCCAACCTTTTACCTTCATTGAATTCTCTTTGAAATTCTTGAGACAAATCCATCCTCAAAGAAAGCAGGAATGCATTTTATAACTGTAAGAGAAAGATACTTGCATTTCAAGCTTGAGAAGAGCGGTTCTGTTTTTTTGCTTTTGTTTTGTTTGTTTGTTTGTTTTGCTGCTTTCAGTTTACTTGTCATTTAATGCTACTGAAAAGGCATCATATAGAAAGTAAACAGGTCCATAGTTCTGGAAACATAGTACATTTGAAGAGTGTTCCAAACTTTGAGAAGAAAAGGAAAAAAATGAAACCCATGAAATTTAAGCAGGGATTCTTTCCATATAGCAAGCAGCATTCTAGCACTAAGAACAAAGAATATAAATCCTCTTAGATTAAATTTGAGCATCAGTAGGTTTTAAATTTTGAAACAGATATTTTTGCACTTGTATACCATACGTATTTATAAATATTCACCTGCTGATGAGTTCAAAAACTTCCCTTAATTTTCACTTGCATAAGACTTTGCTTAGAATGTTGTAGAAATTGTTTGTTTATTTTTTAAATTTCATAGACAAGTATTAAAGATTGCATGAAAACTCCATGGAAACAAATAAATGTTGAACACATGGAGATGGAGCTCAGAACATTTGCAAATGTGATCATTTCCCTAATGAACGGTGTTTTCCTACTTGAAATAATCTCTCCTGTTCTGAGTACTCTGCGTTATGTAGGAGCCTGTTGCTTGTTAAATTCCCTTCATTAGAGGGCTTTTGAACTCAAAGTAGCTCAAAAATTGGGGAAACAAGTATTACAGGATTGAACTCCCAAATCACAAAGTACTTCTGAAAATATCCTTCTGAATTCATTTTTTCTTTAGTAATCAGGAAATTACCCAGCTGGCTTTCATGTGAGATTCAGAAGTCAAACTCAAAGATGCATTCACTAGCCTGCTTGCTTCTGTTTCTCACTCATCCTGCCTTAGTGTTTACAACTGTCTCTCTGCTACGTAAGAAATGAAGACTTGTCAAAGCACTGTGGGTCTGGGAATGTGTGTGTTGCTTTTGAATCAGTGGTTAGGAATCTAAAAATGGTTGAAGTTTAAAGAAATTAAACTTTCTCAAAATTTGGAACCCAGTAGCTAGGAACACAGTAGTGTTTGTGTTCTGTCTTTGTAGTCTATGCAACTGAAAGAAAAAGTCCAACTTGGATCATTATTTTGAGATATGAGCAGGTATCATAGTAATTTAAGGTTTGCAGTATAATATGTATTTAGATAATTTCTGAGAGTACTTTGGAGAGTGATCTGCTTCATGCTAATCTCTATTTTATTCTCTCTGAGTAGCCTAAAATCATAATGATGGATATTTGTGCATGTTCACAACTCTAAACAAATTCTAAATTCGGTATCATTATAGAACATCTAAATGATATCTTCCTCTTCTCTCTAAGGAATAACAGAATGATACCATCAGCTAGTCTCAGCAATTTCAGAAACTCAGCATTGTAATGACTTGTCTACGGTAGTCAACTCTACTTCCCCAAGCACAGAAAAATTGCAATTTATATACGTATATCTAAAATATAATGCTTTTTAAGTGCAACACATATTAGGCTAATATTAGTTTGCATTTACTCTTAATACCGTTGGGTCAACTATGAAAAGCTCTGGTTTTTCTCCTTGGATGTCACCTCAGAGAGCTGTCAGAGGAATGAACTCTGTGCTCATTTCTGGAATTGGGAACGTGAATTCTGTTCCCTAGATGCAGTTCTGTCTTGCTGATGTGTCTTGCTGTGTTACATTTCCCTCTCCTCTAACAGTAAGAATGATTATGTTCCTCAAAAAAGCACTTAGAAATTTGAAGATGATTTCAAAGCAACTGCTTATATTAAGTGAATTGAATTAGGTTTTTATCATATTATTTTATTTCAGACATCCTTTATTCTCATAGTTAAGGTGGGAAGTAGGTCTAGAAACTGAAAGTCAAAACAAATAAAAGAATTACTCTTTTCTTCCTAATGCAGTCTGTCTATAGCTTTTGGTGCCACTGAATTCAGCCACTGTAAAGGTCAGTGAAACTTTGGTGTTGAATTCATTGTAGTGAGGATTTCAATCAGGTGATTTACCCAGTGGACATTAAATTGCTGTTGCCACTCTAGTGGAGAACCAAAAAGAGGTTCTGTGATTCATCAAAGGTTGCCTGCAGAAATTCTGTGAGAGAGTAAATACATAAGTTTTGTGTCAGAGCTCTTTACTTTGTACTATAATCTATTGGAAACAAACACTCCATTTCTAATTACAAATCTCCCGTCACCAATGTGGAGTTCATTTCCAATGCTGTAGATAACCTTAGTATATTATCAAGACAATGTAACTTTAAAGGAACTTATCTAAAAATGGACAGACCAAGAATGTTTTGTAGAAATGAGGTGGAAATACTGGGACTTAAAGTAACATGAATCCATCTGGAGAAAATATGTCCTTACTGGTGAACCCTTTACCAACAGAATGGTTTTGTTACAGACGCACTTCAGACTTAAAACAGAAAGACAGAAGCAGCCCTTCGTATTTTGAAGATTTGCTATGCATGCGTATGTGCTGAACTAGTTTGACTTATTTCAGTGACATAGGAATTGTTCTAGATCCCATAGCTGTTTTGCATATTAGTACTTCAGACTTAAACACACTTTGAAAATGCAGAGGACCTTAAAATTATGGAAGTACTTTCAATTTTACAGTGTCTTTCCTCTGGTGATCTCAAACACCTTGTTTTGATATAGGCTGGTTTGTTTAGCAATAGGGATCAGTGTATTAGTTTAAGGACCAATGCGTTAGTTTAGCAAAGGGAATCCATGAGTGCTAGTTCTAAAACTTTCCGTTTCAACTTTGTGTGAACAGCCTTGTTTGCCTCAATGATTTCGCTTCACAAGAAGCACTGGAGTCAAAATAGACTACTTTTATCTTTGCATTCACCAGGTGCAAGTACTTCTTCCTTGGATTTCTCATATATTGTTTTGGATTAGAGTGCACTAATATATAAAGTTGCTCGTTATGGCCTAACAAGCAATGGAAGTTTGCCAAAATGGGGAAAAACACCTGAAGGTCAGCCAAAAGTCTCTGTGATGAAGCTAATGATGTAAAAATGGGGATAAAGTATGTGGTCATACAACCACCCTAGATGGAATTGCGGATGCACAGAGGGACATTAGCATATCTTAACAAACTCTTGGAAAAGAATGAATATCTATACCGATGTACTGCATATGTATGTATTAACTGTTTAAATGTAGAACCTGAACTCCGAGAGAGCGTGCTTGATTTGTCAAGTCACCTGGTATGTACCGTGAGGAACAAAGGAATGCTGTTTTCTAACACAAGATTGGAGTTAGAGAGTTTTTTTCCTGTATTTTGGATGACTATTTAGAATTTGGTTCTATAGGAAGTTTGCAGTGTAGAAAGAATAATGACTTGACCCTGTTTGGTTTTGATTTCATTTTGTCATTAACCTGAGGCTGATTTAGTTCCTTCAGTAACAACTATGATATTTCTAAGGATATTTCTAACATAAAAACTCTAATATTTCTAAAAGGACTTCTAAAAAGTGCTTCACTAATTTTCCCTTCTCACGCTTTATCAGAAAGACTCGACAATCCATTTGGGAGCTGGGTTCTGTGGTTCTGCTTTCTCTGTGTGATAACCTTACTGAAAACCATTTCTAAGGGAAGTCATTGAAAGTAGGGAAACTTTTCATCCTAGATGATTGTGTTCTGTAATTGCTGTGCTCAGCTAAATGCAAGTTATTCTAACTCTAGATTTCTTCAATGTCTGTCAACACTTTGCAAAGTGATGAAGTTATTTGACAATATTACTGATCTTGAATTTGATGAGAATAAGCATCTGGCATATATATACTTTTCAAAGACCAATGCTTTGTGAAGAACAGGTCCGATTATCGAGTGATGAGTTTTCTTGCATCATGTTCTATTGAATTAGAAAGATACGAGGCAAATAATTTTAGCAAGCATAGACTCTCCTTTGGACCACACTATCTATTGCTTCTAATAGAAGTTCCAGCTGTCCTGAGTTTGGAGCCAGATAAGACAGCACTGGGGGGACCTTGAGGGAAAATGACTCTGCCCATCCCGGGACTGTCTGCCAGTTGTACGAAGCACAGTTTTTGCATGCAATCTTTCTTTGTCTCTCCCTTGTGGGTACTCCTGGACCTGGGCATGTAAGTGTTTTATTTTTATTTCCCACTCCTCTGCAAGGGGACCTGTGCCAATAGGTTTGTATTACCCATGACATACCATGTTGTCTTCCTACAGTTCAGCCAGACACCAATATTAACGATGCTCCACCACTGCAGTGATATGCAGTCTGAAACACTGGCTGCCTAGAGCCGTGGAGGATCAGAACTTAACTCAGGATAGTGTGGCTGGATGCAGAGATTAATGCTGATTAAAAATTTAAAGTTTTGACCTTTACAGGTGGCTATTAAAAAAAGAGTTCTGCAAGGGCTTTTCTATTTTAACTATTAATCACTGTTCAGAAAAAAAAAAAAAATGTGGATTATCCTACCGCACGTAAATTCATATTCGATCAGCTGAAAGTGGGGATAGAAGAGGAAACAAAAATGAATAAATTTCTTCCTCCAGAAAGAGAGCTTTGTTCATTTTGGGAGATCTTAGTCTCCGTTTCTCTCAAGCACCTACTAGCCTCCTTTCTCCCCTATTCTCCTTTCTCACCAGTGTGTTCAGGTGTCTGATCTGTGGGCTGAGTTTAAGAGATTCGAAGAGGAAACCAACAAAAGTCTCTCCTCATTTTCCTCCTGGTTTTTGATTCCTGACACAGCAACTTCAGTCACTCACTCGCATGCAGCTCTCGGACTTTTCTCTGAACCCAAGCAGCAAACGAAGGGGAAAAAGATGGATAGGTTGGGTTTTGCACTTTTTCCACAAAGATTTTTATTTTTCCACAGTAAATGGGTAATTGAATGTTTTCAGTAATATCCAAATTGTCTGAGAATATAATGAAAATCTTATCCAGACACAACTGCAGGTCAGTCAGCTGTAGTGTCATCTTTCCCATACTGCTCAGCTAGTGATTTTGACCTTGGCGTGAATGGATCATTCACTCAAGTGATGAGAGTTAATTTAGACTTCATAATAGTCCAGAGCTCAACCTTTTCAGAGCTGCAATTGTTTCACTGATGCCAAATTATATGCAATCACTGAGTAATATGAACAGTGATCCACTGCTGTGTCTTTGGATGTAGGCAACCACAATCATTCTTTTCATACTGGTAGGGAACGCAGGCTATAAACCCAGTCGCTGTTGTACACTGCAAAGGGTGTGAGCCATGTTGCCTGTGTAGTGAGTATACTGAGAAAAAGCAAAATTTAGGGATTTTATCCCTTTTGTGGTTCTGTAGCTATTTTCTCCTTTGAGGGCCTGAGTTACAACCTAGGTGAATTTTACATAGAATTCTGTATCTCAGGTTCATAATCTATTATCTGGCTGTTGTCAGAGCTTGGGGAGGGAGGAATGATTTGATACAAGCATACCGAAGCCCAGTGATTTTCATCCCGCTCTCTGCAAATTTCTGACGTTCGCAGGCTACTCTGTACTGGTAATGAAGAGAGCAGATGAGCACCAGCAGATGATGGTATGTTTGACAAGGTAGGGATTTTCCCACTGTAACTAATTCAGATGCAGATCCTGGAAATAAAATACATGTTGATCTGCCTCCAGGGCACTGAAATGCAGTCATCCAGTCTGCACAGGCTTTATGTCTGCGTGTTTTGGGTTTTTTGAAAGCACTTTTGGCAAAACTGATCTTCAGAAGCAACAAGACAAAGTCTGTGATGTTCATAAAATTGTGTAATGATTTTCATTTAAATTGTATCTCTATGGTTTTATAGTAAGACATCCAGATACCTAGGAATAAAACTAACCTATGGTGACTGCCTATGGCTTCCTGGGCTGTGAAAATAGGCGCTGTGGGACACCTTTTCAGTGTCACTGTTTCCATCAGGATGATGAACATCATAGAAATCTGGTGAAGGAGACTGTTCAGGGATCCACTGGATGGTTTGGTTAACCTGCATTTCCTGTTCCTCTCACATAAAGCAGGCATTGTGTCAGGCCTCAAACAGAATGTTTTTTCCCTGCATTTCCTGTAGTAAACACAACTTGCATTGTGACCATTTTGAAATCGGTACGTGTAAGTATGTATGTGCTACTTGAAATACCCGGTAGTTTTTGCATACTTGTGAGGATGCAGTACAAGTGCAATTTGAGACAAGTATTTATGAGTTCTGAGATTTAGACCCAGGCACCAGCTGAAAAGCATATTTTTGTTATTAAAAAGTCAAATTAAAATTGTAAGAAAACAACACCATTATTAGTTTGCAGAAGTTATTTGCTTTGATTAAAAGCACCAATAAATATGTCTTGGTTCTGTAACTGTTCCATTTAGCACTTGACATATAATAGTGTTTTTTTTCTCCACAGTGTAATATCTCCATTGAAATATAATTATTTTGCAGATTGCTCAAGTGAATGCCCTTATAAACATGCTGTTAGGGGAACTCACCCCTGGTGATCATCAGAACATCATGACAATATGCACAATTGATGTACATGCAAGGGACGCTGTAGCCACACTTATAGCACAGAAGGTAATTTGTTGCAGAGCAATTACACTAATGCATTTTTAAAAGCATAAAATAAAGAATAATTTCAATTGTTGAAAAGATATTCTGGTAGCCTGGCAATGACAGAGTATTTTGATTCAATCCATTTTTGTCCTTTATATTTTTTGCTTTAGAGTCAGTTAATTACATTTACCAGTTAAAGAACTACCATTTAAAAATATGTAGATATTTTGTCCAAATGTTTAAAGACGTCCATTAAAAAAGAACGCTACAGCGTGACAGCGGGTTTCTCATTAATTTGCCTCCAATTACCGATCTGTTCACAATTAATATAAAAACTCGCATTCGTTACAGATAGCTTGAAAGTTTAATACATACAAAATATAAAACAGCAATTGTGTTATGTTTCCAGACAGTGTTCTATTTTTTTTCTTTTATTTTAAAAGCACGTTTTATTTCTTTATTAATTTCTGAGGTGGAGTCTGTCCTGCTAACTCTTTCTGTGCCTGACTTCCACACTGCTGGGGCCTATTCATAGTAATCTGCTCCTCCATCTTCAGACTGTGACCACTCAAGAAGGGTGTGGTAAGGGACACCATACAATGCCTGCTCCCTTATGCTTGGTTAGGCAGGTGAGAGAGAACTGTTAATGTTCCATTCCTCCTGCCTGCAACCAGATGCAAGGGATAGTTCTGATAGCCAGAGTAGGCACAGAGCCTGCAGTGTGAATGGCAGTTTCATTCCAGAGTAAGAAACTTAGAGCTTTCCCGTTTCTACATGAGGAATAACAAGGGAGAAGAAAAAACTATGTTGATATGAATTGTTTGCATAGCACGTAGCCATTCATCCATCTTCTATTGCATATTGGCCTATTTATTACATTTTGAGACGTTTACTCAAAAAAAATTCACCCTTTGGCACAGGGGTGCTAAGAGCAAGGATTACCCCCCTCTCTGTTTTCAAATCCCCGTGATGGTAAGGAGTTCAGTGTAACGATGCTTTGCTTTATTATAAATAATAATTTTGCTGTAGGCCAAGACAAATGGTATTGACAGAAATCCAGTCTTCATGTAAATAACCTAAATAAAGAGCACAGGATGTAGTCTACAGTAAAAAAGTGAAAAAGCTAAAAATTGTTTTACTTGAAATAATAAGAGAGGAAAAAAAGCATGAAACCTCCTTATCCGGGACAATGGTTTCTGTGCCTCATTAATTGACATTCTGCAAAAATGTGTTTAAAAAAAAAACACAACAGAAACAACCTCTTACAGTTGCAGAACAAAATCCATTCTACTGAGCGTAATCACTTTGTTGTGGTGTGATGCATAATAGCAGTTGCATCGAAAATTTGCAGCAATTTAAAATATTCTTTTCACTGAAATTGTTTATCCACATTGCCAAAGCCTTTAAGGAAGTACTGATGTTTTTCACATTGTCAGGAGCAGCTGTTTCTATCTGCTGTGACTGTCTAACCGCTAACTAGGCAGATGGCACACAGTAGCTGAGGTGTGTCTGTTGTATATAGGACCAACTTTTCTGGCTTACAGGAAGCACAGCTGCCATGCTATTATGATGGTGATGATCCTTATGTATTTCAGACATTGGAGGCCTTATAGAGAGCTTCGTGTTTTTAAAGGGGTGATTATGGTCCTTAGTACACTGAATACGTACTTAAATAATCAAACTGACAAGCTGTGTGGAAATATGAAATCGCTATAAATTAGAATAATTTGGGGTAGGGATCAGAGCAGGAGGACTGTTAGAAACTAGTGAAATTATTTGCTCAGAGATAACTATCTCTACATATTCTAGCATGTAAATGTCAATGAAAAATATGGCTGGATACGAATAGGTTTGTGAATGAATAATGAATGAACTCAGCAATCCCTTATTTCTTTTCACTTGTAATTAAAATATTAATCTCTATTTTTTTTTTCTTCGTAGTAGCTGCTTCCCTCAATGTTCTTGTGTATTGGGATACGGTACAGGAGAGTTGGAGGGGGTACTAAGGTGCAACTGGGGCCTAAGGAAGCAATGAAATGCTGACCAGATGCTGCATTTCCTGTTAATTTGAGGCGTTAGTTCATTAGACCACTAATCAAAACAATGTGCTCTGCTAACAAACCGTTTCATCCCCTGAGTGCTGGAGCAAGCACATGCTGTTCGCAACTAATTAGGACCTACTCCAAATCAATGAATGGTCTCTAGTTGACTTCTATAGATGGTGGAAGAGGTTTTCTGAGAACGGTTGTCTGTATTATTGTTCGTGACTTCGTGTGGCTCAGCAGAAGTTGTTTTATCTGGAAACATGAAATTATTGTGTCTTGTTAGTGCTTTCATTGCATTAATCTTATCAGCTTAAAGAGTTTGTTTTATAAACTACTGTAGTCCTGCTACAGAGTTAAAAAGCAATTTGAGTAACTGGGGGTACAGTCAGGTGGTAGTTGGTCAGAAGCCCCGTTGCTAGAGGTATTGAGCAGGCGTGGACATTTATTCATTCCTTTATCCCTGAGTTCAGAATTCAAAGTTGCTTGAAATACGGAATGGGCAATGCTGCACCAAATGCACCACTACTGTGTGTATAGCAAAAAAATCCATGTCCAAAGCTTACAGTGTGATCTGTTCTCCATAGCAGTAGGAATGAACTTCCAAACAGCTGCAACACTAAAAACATGATCATGAAGAAACAAGTTTCGTTCTTCATTATCTATGAGAAACTTCTGGTGAGCTTGAACAGGAAACAGTGGTGGGTAATATTTTTTAAACGCTAGTCCTCTTAATAGAAGAGGCAGCTTAATGCAGTGCTATTACTCTCTAAATATCATTTCATAATTTGGAAATAAATAAAACAATAGCTTCCTTGCACTTGATAAAAACAGCAGATGGGAAAATATGTGGAAGTTTGGTCACTTGGATTTCACCAAACAGCAAGGGGAAGATATGAACAATTATATCTTAGTATAAATATTATATACATATATATACATATATATATCTCTGGGATCTATGTGTTGGAGAGGTGTATAAGAACAAAGTAGGATGACTGATGCATGGAGTGGAAGGCAGAAAGATGGAACATCTTGGTTGGGAAATAACAAAGGAAATAGCCCGATCCCTCAGAAGCCAAGGGTTGGCAGACCTGCAAGCAAACTACAAGGCAAGCAGTTTACAGCAATAACAAGAAATACTGCAGGGTTAGAGGATCATGTGGAGATGGTCACAGAAGAAAGCAGAAGTGCTGCAGTGCTAAGGGAAAAGGTTTCTGGAAAGTCACAGATATCAGAAAGTGTGTGGAAGACCTTCACAGAGGTGAAGGAGATGAAGATCAAGGGCGGAGAAGAGGACTAATGAGGCTGGGAGATTTAGAACTAGCAAGGAGACCACTGGTGTCTGCTAGCATGTGAGATGAAAGAACGCAGATTGATAAATAGCAGAAGGGATTCGTTCAAGCAGGTGAAAAATATCAGTGGGAAGAAAGTGAAGAAGTCGGCCTTGACCAGGCAGGAAAAGCTCGGTAGGGCAAAATAATGGCTTTAAAAACAGGGAAAACAGTGAGAATTCTTCAGAAGCTATCACATATGGTAAGAAAAGAGAAGTATAAGAAAGTATGAACTTGGAGGGAATGCTGGCAAGTGCTTTCCTGGGTAAGATGGCTTTGCAGTTGGAAAATGGAGGAAAAGGATTACAGATGGAATTGTGCAAATATCTATTTCTGTTCAAGGATCAAATGTGTACGCAGGGTGGGAATTATCTTCTGGGACATTGCAAACAAAATGATACTGTCCTTGCCAAGCCCATTTCTGCCCTCCTTTCTCTAACTTTGGTTCATATTTAATGATGACAAATAAATACAGGATCAGATTACACTTAAAATGTCTTCATTTTACATATGTGAAATGTTTTTAAAATTCTGTTTGTGATATTGATTGCCCTTTTGTGGATCTTGAAAGTAATTATCAGATCAACTGTAAAATACAGAGGAGAACTACCAGTATGAGATATAATTTGTCTAGAGCTTTGATCTCTGCTCCACCTCATGCTATTTAAAAAGGTGGGGCTACCTGTGCACTAGCTACAACGAGGAAATTGGAAGTATGATCATAGGTTCCATCTTGTGACTTAAGATGCTATCCCAGTGTAATCAAACAAAAATATCTTCATGGTAATTTATCTGGGTCATCTCGCCTTTACTAAATAACACTATCAGCCTTAATTATTGAAGGAAACATGATTCAGAATGTGTTCTCATCTATCTGGAAGTCAGGACTTTAAAGCAGATCAAAACAAGGAGGCCTGACTTTTGATAGCCGGCCTTCTATTTCATCAGGTGATATGAAGCGATGTCCACCCACTGAAGTGGAATGAGGGAAGAGGGGAAAAGATGTTTTTAAAGGAGATCAGGTCTCCAAGTGGATGCAGAGCCTTCGAGGCATAAATCTCTGTTTTTTCTTTTCTTTGCTGTTGTTTTGTTTTCAGTCTTCTCTTGTTGGAGATTTGATAGACTGCATGATTATGCACGTTCTTCTTAGATATTCTGTACTGTTAATCAGTGCCTCCTCAGACAAAGTCTCCTTTAATTTCTGTTTCAGATTCTCTTGTCTTGTGCTGATAGGCTGTGGAGAGTCATTTTCACTCATTTCTGATTGAATGAAACCCTTTAGGTAGTTTCTAAACTATCTAAACACTTTGGGAGTTCAGAATTTTAAAAATGGAAACAAGATTTCAATATACAGCCAGATGTTAAGTTGGTGTCAATAGGAACCATGCTGAGTCAAGGATGCTTAGGTTCTTACCTCAGCTCTTTACTTTTTGAAGAACTGTGCTTTTCTTCATCTGTGATCATCTGAAAAAATCGAAGAAAACTGTGAAAAGCATGTAACTTTAAAATGTTACATAATACTTGTAGTGCATTTTTTTTCACGTTTATCTGCATGTAGCTTAAATTAGCCCTCTGCTTTTTGCTGTAGTGAGAATGGGAAATGTATGCATATGTGCCAATGCCCACCAGTTCATCAAGAAAAAATCCCTCACTGTGATGAACCTCTCTTTTTCTCAAAGTTGATATTGAAGAAAACGGCAGATCAAAACAGAAACAGACACATTCTTCTGTTCATGAATAAGAACTGTGTGTTGTAAATGTTTAGCCTTCTGACTTTAACCTCGCAAAAAGTGGTAGGATATGCTCAGTCTTACACATCTAGCTCTGAGAAATAGCCACTTTAGATAAGAAAATAAAAACCGTACAAATTTAACCAGAGTAGTTTATCATTTCTCTGAGAAAACCTTCTATTTTTGTTTGGGTTCAAACTACGAGCGTGTAGCACTCTTCCTCAGGAAGTTGTCGTGTTTGCTGCTGGGCCAGATGAGCTAGAAGATCAAAGATATTGGTCCTCGTGATGCTTTGTCATTCAGTAGTTATTACTGTTTTAATGTTTTTATAGGTGGAACTTTGAGAAGCATTAAGTTCAATTAAGTGCTAGGATTCTCTAAGCGTGTTGTTGCTTTGGCAGAGGTCATATTTTTTAGGTGATAAAAGCAGTGTTCTGCAGAAACTCTGAAATGTTCGCTTTGCTTGTGTGAAGAATAATTATCAGAGTAATTCCAAAGACAATGAACTGTGTATCAGTTCTTTTCCTGCTTACTACTGGCACATTTGCAATTGTAGTTGTTACTCCAAATTTACCATTGAAAGTAACAAACCATAGAAAAGCGTAGGCTGTGACAGTTGATTTGTTTGGTGTCGTAGTGACTGACATCTCAGTAGTTTTTGTCCTTTTCTGCCATATTTCTCTAGATAAGCAACCAACAGAGTGAGAAAGGAGTGCGCAGAATGCATGTGCTGTATATGTAGGAAAGATTAGAATTTTCTCATTTCTCTTGATTTTCTTTATGCAGTGTAAGACAAGCTATGTGAAGACAAGGAGTGTAGCATTCAGGAAATATGTGATTGATATCCTTTGACAGTGAAGTCATAAAATCAGGCTGTGTTAGTGCCCTGTCCTCTATAATCCTGTCTTTTGAGATGGAGTGTTATTCCACACTTGCTGAAGAGGACTTCTTCTCTTCCAAGTTGCTTCTGATCTAAAATTCTGTTGAAGATGACCATAATAAGCAGATATTTTCTTTATTCAAATGCAGTGCTTTCTGTAACAGACACAACTCTGAATAAGTCAAGTACATTTTCACCCTTCTAGAGTCCCTAGACTGGACCTGAAAATACTTCAGTATTTCATTGAAGTCTGTGGTCAGCAGGAGGCAAGGAAGAAAATGCATGGGTAGAATATAACAAACGTGTATGAATGTCTGAAGGGCTGGGCATTAGCTAGTGTCCTTTGATTTTCATAAATCACCTGGTACAAGCTGGCTGCGCTTATACTTAGTGGTGTAAGTAACACCTGAAAGAATAGCAAATGGGTAACAAGCTGCTACTTAGCACTTGTACTTGGTTCATCGGAGTAGAAATGTAAGGCTACTAGTAATTTGAGGCTTGTTTTTTTACTACCGGTAGAAAAAAATCTGACATTATGATAGACGAACCACATCAAGAGCCAGTCCAGACTGTTAGAAGCAGAATGTTCCCACTGGTGGTTACAGTTCCTGCCTCTGTGAGCAGTCATGTTACAACTAGATTATGGTCGAAGACCCTGTTATTGCCAGACTTGAGATCAAGGCAATTACAAACACCAAGGAGAGATAACAATGTAGGTGGCTATGTCCAGCTGTTTCATAAGATCACTTTTCCTCTTTCACTGTAGTTGTATGTTCAGCGATTTTGCTTTTTTGTACTGCTCAGTGTATGTAAAATTACAGTAATTTCGTCAGATGAACAATGAGTTTGACTTTATTAAGAATTCAAAAAAAGAAGAGGGCAAAGATTTTTTTTATATTCTGCTTTACAGTACAAATGAGTATGAGAATTTGTTTTTGACCTGTATACAGTCTTCAGTCTATATTGGTAGGTTGCATTTTATTCTGAAGATTCTAGTCTTGATCCATGCTAGACAACAGGCACGTAGCTGCAGTGAATCCAGTGCAGTACTTGCCTTATCAGTATTTTTAAATTGTGAAAATCAACCATTTGGAATGCATATGCAAAAGATAGTATGTGTTTCTGCACATAGTATGAACCACATACCTTGTCTCACCACTAATGTGAATGGAAACATGAAAACAGAAATTACCAAGAATAGAGGGTGATCTCTGATAACAATGCTCTCAGCCATTCTGAAAGTATAGGCTAGTAAGTAATGTATTTGGCTAAGACTATATAAACATCTGACAATCTTGCTAGTAACTAGTGAATTGTTTACAAAACAAAAAAAGGGAAAAAAAAAAATGTCAGTATTGCAACCTGTGGCTGCCTAGCATTGAAATATTAGTACTTTTGGCAGGAGACATAGTACTATGAAATCTTCATACAATTTTCAAGTGTAATGTTTTTAAAATGAAATATTGTTGACAGCCAGATTTCCCTTAGCAGTAACTAGTTAATAATTTAACAGTAAGCCTAGAATTCACAATCTAATGAGACAAAGAAACACAGAGAGAAACCTTTTCTGCTGAAGCATATCTGGCTAGCATACAGGTAGTGTCCCTGACTTTATGTTGCTGATTATTGTTTTGCAGAAGAGGAGTACTGTGTTCTCTGCTGCAGAGATAGACAAGTGCTGCTGAGGTCAACAATAGAGTAATATCCTACATACCTGAAGCTTTACATCAGTTTAGAATAGGTGCACCTGAAAAGCGAGTCTGTCACACCTCCACATGCAAGTTTGAACATGAGAGTACGTCAACACAGTGCTGACATCAGCTGAACTGGGCTCTATTATCTGCTGATAGCCTGATCCCCAGTATTAAAAATACTAAATATCATTTTTCTGCATTCTAGTTCATTATCAGGATGTCAGTGGCAACAGTTTCAAATTCCTTAATTAACAAGAATTAATCTCATATGCAGAAGGCCTGTTTAACTGAAATTTCTGTTGATTATCAAGCTATAGGTATGGCACTAATTCTGTCCTAGAACAAGCAACTCATGGGAGAGACATGGAATAGTTATCAAAGCAGTGATGTGAAAAGAAGGGAAATGCTGATTCAGAACAGACTATAGGTCAGAAGAAAAGGACACTCTTCTGTCTTCAGTGTTCTGGACATGAACACTTAGAGGAAGTTAAAAAGTTTACATACAGAATAGCACTTGTCCAGTTGTGGAAAATTCTGTCATTGGACACTGATGGTAATTGTGCAGTCCCTTTGCAGAATCCTGAAGGCATACAGTCTATATCATGAAACATGAGAACTGATATTCCTTATGAGTTTATTACCTACCTAAAGCTGCCACAAATGTAGCGTGCAGAATAGGCTCCTGAGGATCTTCAGAGATATTTAGATAGTGCTATGCAATGAAGCTACATCTGTAACATACAATATATTGAAATATGCTGGGCAAGTGGGACAGATCAAAGGAAAGCGCCATGATACCCACAGTAAATGAAACTAAAGGGCAAAGGAGTAGTGCCTCATATAAATACAAACAAGTCAGACAACAGAATGTTGATAAAATTCATCACTGAAGCTGTCCCAGAGCGATCACGTTCTCAGTTTTGAATTTAAAATCAGACAGAATCACATAAAATAGATAGTTAACAAAAAGGGAAGTGTGGTGCTATATACACTCCTGCCCCGTCTGTTGATTTTTCTTTACATAATTAATTCAGGAATTGTCTTATTGATTAATTGTGTACTCTTAATTTATATATCTGCTGTTGCTGATGAGATAATGTATGTTGCATTACTGTAAGAAGGGAGTTGTATCACTTCTGTATCTAAGCCAATGTAATAATTAATGGCCTTGTTTCACTGGGCTTGATATAAGTCATTACAACATTAGAGCCACTTTGACAGATGATTTACCACGTTCTACTGTTTTTAATTTCTAAAATTTTCAAACAAAATTGCACAACCTGGACTATTTTGTTTTTCTTCCCCCAGAAGATTAAAAATAGCTGTCATAATTTGTGATACATGAAGTCTCCCATCCGTTAAATAATAATGCAGATGTAGCTTAAGCAAAGAACCCGTGGTCAGATATAGAGAGTGAATTATTTTGTTGTGAAGTAAGGTGTATGGCACTACAAGAATGCAGGAGGCATAAGAAACCAATAAATGAAGTGAGATGGAGGCAGTAAGACAAGGTTCTTGTTCTTAACTCACCAGTACATGGCAGACATTGACATACTGGAGCAATCTCATTGAAGGGCCGCAGATAGTTAAGGGCTTGGAGCATCTAACATATGATGAGAGGCTGAGAGAGCTGGGACTGTTCGGCCTTGAGAAGAGAAGGCTCAGGGCACGTATCTTCAGTGTGTATAAATACTTAATGGAAGGGAGTAAAGAAGATGGAGCAAGACTCTCCTCAGTGGTGCCCAGTAGATAGAAGGAAAGGCAATGGGTGCAAATTGAAATAAAGGAAACTCCACTTAAACACAAGAAATTAAGATAAAAACCAATTTATTTACAGTCACAAAAGTCAAACAGTTGACCAGAAAGGTTGTGGAGTCCCAGTCTTTGGAGATACTCCAAACCCGACTGGCACTTGTCCTGAACAAACTGTTCTAGATGATCCACTTTAAGTGAGGTGTTTGAATTAGATGATCTTCAAAGTTCCATGCAGACTCAGCTGTTGTGTAATTCTATACTCCTGTTGGCAGTGTGTGAAGTTACCTGATGTCTGATACATAAGGTTGTGCCTCGGTCTTTATGATGCACTGGGCATCACATATGCTTATTTGGATTCTGGGGACTAGCCATCTCCTAAAGGCAGACTACTTCCAAATCTCTCAAATCATTCTGTAGATAAGCATGTTTCCTTAAAGGGCACAATGAAGTCATCTCCCCCACGCTATTTTTTTTTCAGGAAAATACATAAACCCCAGAGTACTCTAGTAAATGGTACACTGTTTATTTGCCACCTCACAGTGAATAAGTAAGATTCTCTTTGTCACCTTTGTCAAATAAGATTTCTCTTTGTCTGAAAAGATGAGACGTACCATAAGAGTTTTTCTGCTAACAGGCTTATCCTTATAACATATGTAGCAGCAAAAAGTACCTGTAACGTCTTCTAAGATCTCTGTGAATCAAAATGAAATATGTTTAGAAAACTAAATAATAATAATAATAATAAATCTATCTTGGTATTCTGGCCTTCTTCACTGCAATGGGGTCTTTTTCCTTTCTATAATCACTAGAATGTATATTGGTTTGTGCCAAATTGGAGTATAACGATGCTTTTATGAACTCAGTTACTTTTCTGGCGATATGCTTTTCTGTTACTGCAGTTTAAGACACTCTAGGATAGTATTTTGTCAAGGAATAAAGGTGAGAAATAGTTATTTTTCCAGCTTACTTTTGTGTTATCCTATGGCACAATAGCCACCTTCTGATTTTTTGAGTGTAATTATTGAATTGGAAATGGCAGAATTTTATAGCAGTAATTTTAGGGGAAGAAAAAAAAGAAGAGATCTTCCAGAAAATATCAAAGCTCTTCTTTGTTGTTGTTTTTTGATGGGTATTAAAAAAAGAATAGTAACAACATGCTTTCCCTTCCTCCCCCTTTCCCCCTCCCCCTTTTTCTTCCTGACTTATGGAGTTAGGTACAGAAGCAAACTATAGTAAAAAGTAGAGGCTAGACTTGTAGATGAAGAAACTGACTTGAGGGCATTTTGAAAGAAGGACTTGAGGTAAGTAGGACAATAAGGTTTAATGGCAAGTTCCATTGTGAAACAAATTGCATCTGTAAGGCATCTAACAGCATTAAGAATTTGAGGCTTGTGATACTATGTGGGAGAGGCAAAATTTTTCTTTAATTTAAAAAAGGTAATCTAGAAAATTTATTCTCTATCTCAAATATTTGGTTTGTCTGATATATATGTATAAATGGCATTAGGTAAAAGATGGCATATAGTATTAAAGCATTACTATTTTATTAGAGAATTAGAAGATTTTTCCTCTTTTCCAAGACAGATTTACCACATATGTTCTTGTCTGTACGTGCTAATTTCAGAATTTAGTCCCTTTCTCTTTTTTGTTGTATCATTATTCCAGAAAAACACATAAGGTTCCTTTTTGAAAGCTGGCTTGTATAAAAACAGTCTTTGGTGCTTATCAAATTCGAAGACATTTATGGTCTTTTAATCTAAGGCGAGAAAATGTCTATTGATCTATGAACTACTCGTGAGGTTTCCTGAATCTTCTCTTTTATTGCTAGTATTAATGATTTGTTTCCTGTACATTTTTAAGTCTGAGGATGTCAAAGTACAGAGATAACTATAAAACATCCCTATTGCTCATAGATATTTTGTTAATTGATATGATGTTGTCATCGAGCCATGGATGCTTTTGATTGATTTATGGATCAGGCATGAATTCTCGTAATCAACAAAAGAATGGCAGCAGTACAGCTTTGTCTCATACATTCAGGTTTCCGTTCCACCCTGTACAGCTTATACAGCGATGATTTCAGACTTGTGTGAAATAATGTTGACATCAGAAGAGTTGCAAATTCAAGAAGACGTATGAGAAAGTTAATGTCTCTGCACATTGTATTGTATCTAAATGGGTGCTGGAGAAAAAATTTAAACTCTTTCTGCTAACGCTGCTTTTAAACAAGCATACTAAAGAATTTGGGGGGCAGGGCTCTATCCATTAGAAATGGACTATAGAAGATTCCCAGCATATTCAGTAGCAAGAATGTGAGAAATACTCTTGGCATTGTACTCGAATGCCAGCAGCAGTAAGAGAGAAAGCAGACAAGTCATTAGTGTACACTCCTGCATGAGCTCAGGTCTTGATTATCTCTTTCCAGTGCCTTCAGAGAGTAGAGGAAAGAAGGCTGCTAAAAGACCTGTCCTTTCTAAGAAAGCTGAGGTGCATAATTATATAGGTTTACCTGGCCTTTTCCACAGGGACAAATGGCACCACTTCTCTGGTCCCCCTCCTTACTAGTTTTTCTGTTCTTCCCTTTTTCCCTAACTATCAATTTTTGTAAGTGCAATACTTTTAAAATCCTTCCTGGCACAGAGTCAAGCGTGTCTGTTTGTGTAAGGGGACTGGGTCCCTCCTGTTTCCTGACAGTAGCTGTGAAGAATGAAAAGATTCTGCTCGTTTTCTCTGTCCCGTGCCAAATTTCTTCTGATCTCTGTGAAATGCAGTGTTGAATCCTACCGGACTGTGTTTGGTTCAAGCTTTGTGCCACAGTTTTCACCTGGGTGCTCAGGGCCAAACTCCAAGCAAATAAAATCGATGCGTCTCCTGACTAATTCAAGCTGCCCTGCTCACTCTAAGTCTGATTTTGACATGAGACTACTGGCCTTATGACTGCACGACTGCGAGTTTCCTATGCATGTGGCATTGCTTAATGTTCAGATGAGAACATCGTGTCAGACATGTTTAATCATAACAGTGTTTATCACTTTTACTCAGAATGTACCCCCTTCATGACAAATGTATGTAAATGCTGAGACAAAAATAGCATTTGACAAGATAGTTGGGTATGTTTCATTTTATTAACACATTAGTCAACTTATTCTGCTCAAAATAATATTTGAATAGAAGATACATATAAGATTAGCATAATTTTTTTCGGTCAACATTTGTTCCGTGAGATTTTTGATTACATTATTTTAATTAAGCTATAAGACATGACAAGCACAGGATTCCATGGTGAGTATAGCACTCCTCACAAGGTATTATAAGGGATGTGGCTGAAAACTGGGTGGTTTCAGCTGTTCAAAATGTGCATTAGTAATCATTCTTGACTATCCTTTGCTTTCTCTCATGAAATATATATTATTAAGTAAGGATGGCATTTACTGCTCATAGTCATCAGGGCCAAGTCTATGTTCTTAGCCACTGAGAAGGCTCTGTCTGTGCTCTAAAGCCTTCTGTCTTGTCTCAGGGATTAGCGTGCTTGTGACAGCAAGGATAGATTTTAAGCATATTCAGGGCACATCATGCTGTCTATGAGGGAGACTAACTGTCCTCTCTGGAATGTAGAAGGTGTCACAAATCAGAAATAATGAAGATAAATGAGATTATGGACTCAAGGAAAAGTACGTATTTTCTAAATAATGTACTCCAGTCAAGGATCGAGAAAGTGAAAACGTTCCATTTCTTTCTACCTATCCACTGGAAAAACAGATAGAAATGCTTTGTGCATAACTTATTTTGTATCTCATTGCATCAGTCTTACAGTACAAAATGCTGCGGATGACTACTGTCTGCTTTAATTGCTTTATTTCCTTTGCACTTTTGTTTATAGGTGATAAGTAACTTGGATCGCTATGTCCAGGGTCTCAGAGTTTTAAATGTCTTAGTTGCAATTCTGTCCCTGAAATGAAAAGATTGAAATAAATCTGGAGTTTATGTACACGTGCTGAGTTTTGGTAATACTTTGTGAATATTTAAATAGGAGAGAACAGATGATAATTTCTTGACCAACGAGTATGTCACTGTCTCAACCTATTCATGCTCTCCTAAATACTCATTGTTTATAAAATGTTTCTTTTTGTTCATCGATTAGTCACTGTGGTCAATGAATCCCGATTTTTAATAATCATTTAACATTTTAGTTGAGTGCCAATAAAAGCAACCCCAAATAAGCATTTGATTGTTCAGTACTAAAGTAGCTACAATGACCAGAATTGTGACGTATCATCATTTTTTTTCTTTGTTCTGTCATTATGATGTAAGTGAAAGCTGATGTCCTCCCTTGTTCAAAACCAAACCTCTAGTAGGCAAATTAACTTTGTGAGTATTGTATTTCCTCATCCTGGTGACCCAGCCTGAATAACTAGATGGAAAAAGCTTCAGAGAGAGTTCTAAGGCACCTGCTGGAATTTTTTTCATGTAAAAACACCTTGTTCATCACTGGTGAAAATGTGTAGGTACTGGTGGTGACAGCACTGAAAAATATTTTTTTGTAACTGAGAATTTGCTCTATCAAATAGTGTTATTGTGCTCTTAGTATCTGTTAGTTTCCATAGAAATAAAAAAGAGGCATTACTTTCTGTTCAACCTATCTGTATTATTATTTTTAATGTTCCTGACTTTTCTGTTTAAGTCTGCTCAAGGCAAAGTGATGAACTATATTGTTTTGTTACCCAGCTAATTTGCTTACGTTAAACGTAAATCATTTAAGGAGAATCTTCCAGATGTTCTAGGGGAGAAGTTGGAAACTCAAAAGGCAAAGCATTATCTTGAAATTCCTTAGAGTTTGTGTAGGACTAAAATATTAGGATGCTGACTTGGTCTTTATTTGAGGAGATCTCAACATCCAGAGTTTTATAATGTATAATGTTCCATGATAAGACATGTCATGTGTTGACAAAGGAGGGGACTGAACCAGAATCTTAAGGCCAGCTTCTTTGAGGGATTGAAACACAAGTGAAATGGGAAGCTGGTGGTGGTGATTCTCAAGGTCCAAACGTGTATGCTTCAAGCGATGTAAAAATTTCATGAGAATTACTGATTTCATCAATCAGCTGCCATTCATGGGCATCTGAATTTTAAGGATCTTGTTTGTAGAAAACTCAGCTTTGAACCTAATTTATTTTGTCTATTAACATGTATGTAGTGGGTGTGAATGTGAAATTAATGTTTATGCACATCTAAAGGTAATGTAAATGTGATGAAATAGAGTTAAAAAGTGTCATGAGATTTGACAAGAAATCATGCATTTTATCTGACTTGGGGCATTGAATCCACGGAAACGTTGGCTTTTACACATCATTTTCTCATTCACAAAATTAAGTAATTACATCCTGGGAGAAATATGCTGGCACTGAATATACAGTATCCAGAATATGTCACTACAGGTAGCAGATTGAATTTAACTAGCCATATGGATTGTAATTGTCTAAGTATGATTAATTCATAATGTTTGTTAATTTTATGCCTGGTGTTATGGTTTGTTATTATAATGTCTTTTCTGTTTTTTCTGTCTTGGTTTTGATGAGAGCCCTCCGGGATTTTAATCTTACTATGATACTAACTAACTGTGTCCTTATATTCCTGGATCTCATGAATGGCTTGTTTCCCTTCCTGGAAGTTTTGTGGAAAAGGGTTTTGAAGTCAGAACAGATGGTGTGTCAGTGCTTTGCAAAACTGTTTGCAGCCTGTGGAAAACTTTGTACTGAAGGTAGAAATAATGGTTTTCTGCTTAACTTATTGTAAATTCTAAATGGGGTGATTGAAGACTGTAATGATCGCTGTTGTTTGATGCTTTTGAGTTTTAACATCTGGCTGATACCTTCGCTATCTGTAACGCTAAGACAGTATAGCATCTCCTTTTCTTTAAATTGAAATTCTTTAAATGTGTATATATGTTCATGTATCCACACACAAATATATATATGCTCAATGTGTGCACATGAAAATATATATATACTTTATAAAATAATGTCTATATTAACATATAATCTGCACATCACTTACACAAAATATTATATTAAAATATTGCATTCTTTTTTTTTTTTTTTTTTTGTGACTGAGTTAGATTTCTACTTTAACAACTGGAATTATTTAAAGTCACTTCCTCTCTACTCTTGCCCTCAGACCCAAATGATTGACCCAAGGTAAGTTAAAAAATGTATGTTTTTTCTTTACGCATAGAGTCTAAGAAAGAAGCTCTAGTGAGACTGACAGAACTCTTATTTGTAAGGGAGGCTGAAGTCCACCTGCTGAAATGTCACGGATCACACTACACCAACTTTTGTCATATGTGACTTTTCAGAAGATGATTCACTAACTCACCAGAATCACAAGCCTGTTCTGTCCCTGCACTCTAATTGGCTTGAAGGAATGGTGTTTGCACAAATGATAGAAAAACATTTTCAATTTTATATAGATTCCCAAATATATTATAGTCAATTGATATAGATTTATATTTATATATTTATATATATTTATATATTTATATATATATTTATATATTTATATATATAATATATTTATATATATATATATATAAATTGAATAGTCAATATTCAAATTAACTACTTGTGTTTCTTTTGCTCGATTGCACTTCAATCTACGTAACAACTTAGGATGAGAACAACTTAGGAAGCTTTATTTTAAAAATGCAGATGACATTTTTGAACACATTCAGAAGCCCGCTGTGACCTAGCATTCTTGAAACAAATTGCCAAAATCTTCAACAGCATCATGCTTCTTTTAACTGTCTAGCTTTATTCAAAAATCCGTGGGGACACATACCTAACTTAGGTGCTGTAATTCTTTAATTTGAACAGAACCTTAATCACTATATAATGCTGAGTTAGGACCCAGGCATCTAATAATAAGCTCAGATTTATGGTTGGGCGGTCACTATTTAATCTTGAGGGTTTTTGTTCCTGAGGACATGATGCTCTCTCAGGTTATTCTGTCTTGGTCTAGACAGCAAACTCTTCAGGATAGGTTCATGAAGAGATTAGTGATACAAAGAGTGGTCAAAGCATTGAGCTTCTGATTACAGGTATCAGAATCTGACACATTAAGTAGCCTTAATTATAGTCTGTATCATCTTTCATGAAGAAAAGTTAATGAATCATATGCTGTTTATGGTGAATTTGCAGTTAAAAATTAACTAATGCCAAATTTCAGTTCTGAAGTAGCATGATGTGGAAGTGTTCATTTTTTAATGTAGCTTTGTAATTTCAGAATTTTCTCATAGCAGAAACCTACATGCTTCCACGGTGTTTTATTTGTATGAGGTCTGCTCTGAAAGTACTGCCTCCTATTTTATATCTATGCCCACAATATCAGAGGTGGATGTTGGTGGTATGGTAGTAGAGCTTGAACCTTCCCACCAGAGTTCCGTTACATTTTGTTGCCGTGAGACATATGACAGCAGAGGGGCAGACTGGCAGAACGGCATCCGACACGGAAGCGTGTATGAAGCAAATGTGCGTCACTGAATTCCTCTGTGTGGAAAAAATGGCACCCATTGACATTCATTGACTCTTGTTGAGTATTCATGGAGATCAAACAGTGAACGTGAGCACGGTGAGGTGGTGGGTGGTAGGTCTCAGCAGTGGCATCAGCAATATGAAAGAGTCATGTTCTGGATGCCCATGTAGATTTTTATAAGCATTGTGAAAATGCATAGTAATGGTAGTATCATCATATAGTAATGATGTTGAAAAATAGTGTTTTGTAGTTGAGAATGTGCTCTAACAAACGGTGTTATTGTGCTCTTTGTATGTGTTGTAGTTTCCATGGAAATAAATAGGAAGCATTACTTTTAGAGCAATCTACGTAATATGGATCTGAGGAGATGCCTGTGACGCATACAGAAAAGGACTGCCAAACACAGCATTTGAAAATTACCTGAAAAGTTTAAGAACTCTTTTTTTTCTGTATTTCTTCATTCTTTTCGAATTGACGCTGTTTGTAAGTTATGCTACTTAATGTCAACCAGAAGAGGCTTTAAGGATCTATGCAAGCATATTATACGATCAGATTGAATAGAAAGGTGTAGACTGTGGCGTGGAGTTCAAAGAATAATGCTAATCAGAACAGAATCAGTGTAACTACCTTGATGCTGATTAGTTGCAGATTTTTATTTCTTTTTAGGCATGATATAATTTTGCAAATCACATTGACAATACCTCATGGCTTTGTATTGGAATGATACTCTTCTTCCTTTCAGGTGCAGTAAAATTCATAGCAATAGCACAAAGCATGGTTTGACACATTAATTTTCTTTGGAGGCAAATATTAATAGTAGCATCAAATGCCTATTCATCATTAAAATAAAATTATTCCACCAGCTCCAACATGTTAAGCAGACTTTCATTTGACATCTTTGTGTTGCTGTGGTGATCATCAAGTCACATTTGGCATAAATTAATGTGTATCTGTGGCTTGGTGAGTTGTCTTTTTGTTCCACATCTTTCTACAGCACTGGCTAGTCACCCTATGTGCCTTCCCCAGGCATCGCTGTACCGTCTCACGTGGTAGTAGCAAATAGAGATAGCTAACTGAGTGGCTGACTTTTGGAATGACTTGATATCAGCCTCAGACAATCCATAGTTGGCAAATTAAACCTAGTTACCTGAGCTGATCAAAGGGACGCAAAATAAACAGAAAAGAGGAGTGTCAAAAGTACTGGAGAAGGGATAGCCAATGGTACGGACAGGAATGTATATTGTGAGTAGCTAGACCAGCTGATCATCCATTTGCTACACAGTTCCTAAAAATCAGGCTTAAATCCAGAACAAGGTCGTCCTAGGCTTTAATTGTCCCGGTATCTCATTAGTCCAGTAATAGACTGTCAGATGGAGAGAGAGAATAAATAGCGATTTGCAGCGTGGTAAGGCACTTATTAGGGTTTTCATACCCTTTGCCATCTTGACTGTTTCTTCTACCTCCTTTTTTGATCTTGTGCTACTGTTCCATGATTCCCAACATTAGAAGAGTGCGCTGCGCCTGCTCCCCACGTGGCACACAGTTCACCCTTTTGCCTGCAATCCTTGCTTGCTCATTCATTGCCAGTTCTGGAAATTCTAAGTTACTTTTTATTTTGCAGGTATTTCCTGAGACGAATGGTGATGCATTTGATGATTGGTTTTGTGGATTTTCCTCTGGCTGCGGATCAAAGATATCTGCGATTCGCTTCAGGTCAGAGGCAATCTAACTTCCATAGAGTATTCATCAGTTTCGGTACTCCAGATCTTGCAACATGATTGCAGAGACTGTCTGCCGCATAGGTTTTCTATACGGAGTCGTATTAACATGCGTAACTGTACTATATTTTAAGATCATAGCATTTTATTGAAATTACAGTATTGCTGCCTGCCTTATGTCACAAGATTTAAGCATCAGAGTACTCAAGCTCTGTCTTTCTTTCCATGTGTTTAGAACATGTCCAGATTCCTTTTAGCTCTCCTTTTAGATAAATCCCAAGCGATCTACAAAAAAAGAGCACTGCTGCAAAGAGCAGAGTTGTGCAGTAGCTGCTGTGAGGGGGCTATCTGCACCCTTCAAGATAATCCTACAAGTTAGAAACATCTGAAACTGTTGAGCACCAGCCCAACCTCATTTAGATAAATAAAGCAAGCATTTGAGAATTTCCACTTCTACATGTCAGTCAGATCTGTCTGAGATCCCTTAGTTTAAACCTCTAAAAGGGAGACAACCCTTCTTCGTACATCTTCCTTCTCCTCCCCTTGAAGAAAATCTCTATGATAATTCTGTAAAAAGATGTTTTTAAAAAAAGAGAAGAAAGTCTTGATTCAAATTTGTGTTTTCCTATTTGTTTGGGTTTTTTTTTTTAGTACCGTAAGGGTATCTGTAGAATACATCTGTGTCAGGTTGTCAGCAATCTTTAAATTTAAAATTTAGTGACTTTGGGAGCTGAAAATGCTGGAATGGGGACAAAACAGAGCGAGTAAATTATATTTTCAGATATCCTCCCCAAACACCTCTTTAGCTTGCTAATTGCTTGCTTTTTAAAGGGAAATATTTTGGTAAAACAATGCATGTTGAATGTTCATTATGTAGAAAGCATAAGCTCAAAGGAAAACAACAGATTCTGTGAATCACACTGTAGTTCACAGTCGAGGTAAGTTGAATAAAATTGGTGTATTATGCTGTTTTGTTTTTGTTTTTTAATACACTGGGCCTATACTGTAAAGTCTCATGGTTTATTTTTGAGGGATATCTTTTCCTTGCTTTTGTCCCTGCATTTCCTCTTCATCTCACGTAGGCACCCGAAAGCACAATAAATTAATGTCCTTTTTCTCTTCTGTTTATTAAGGCAAACCCTTACAGAGAAATACAAGCAACAGAGAGAATATGTTAAACACCTTTAAAGTATTACGAGTTCAGTGCTAACCTAAATCTAATTTTTTATGCCTCTTTTTCTGCTTATATGTTGTAAGCATAACACTTTTTCCAACTCAGATAAAAAGAAATAGTAACTATGCTCTGGCATTGTGCTTGTCATTAGATATTAAAGATGTCATGTGAACTTACACCAACATGAGGTTAACTTCATGTGAGCGAGGTTAGCCTTAAGGCTGCCACCACATGTGAGCATTTTGGTTTTCTTCAGTGAAGGAGTTGGAAATCTCTAAGATGTCTTCATTAGCTCAATGAATGACAACCAACATACTACATGATTATGGATAAAGGGAATCAACTTTCTGACTTCAACCGAAAGGCCCGTTTTCACCTACAACCTAGAATCATCTGAAACAGAACACCGTCAAGGATGATAAATCAGTGAATTGTATTGCTAGTACATCTGTGCAGTGCACACTTTGCATCAATTTCACAAATGCCTTTTCTTTTTTTCAGTATAATCAGAATAAATATAATCAGAAGGAAATAAAGGTATAACTGCATACGCAAAAACGAAACAGCTATGTAAGCAATTGTCCAATGCATAGAGCAATCAAATTCATAGCTCAAAAGCCTCCACTTGCATGGTGAATCTCAAAATGGGAATTCTTCTCTCTCTACATGTATGTTTGGTGTTTTCTGTGAGGAGCCTGTCATTTTAACAAAAGTGACATGCAGAGTAAAGTGGAAAGGTCTTGTTTCAACCTGAGAAGAGGGTGGGGCAGACAGCTGAATTGTTCCGTTTTTTCTATGAAATCTTAATTGATTAGACTATCACCTTTATTCACCATAGAAAGACCGTCTTTCTTTATGATGGATACAACAGCAGGAGAGCAAACTGTTGGAATTGATATACTTTGTTGCTTATCTGAAAGGAGATTTTTTGCCCTAATTTTGCACAATAGTAGAAACTTCCTTTAAATCCCATTTTCCTAACCAGCGCCTAGAATAGCTCTTGTTGTTAGATTCTAAGGACTCTATTGTGGCTTTTAAGCCAGCGCCAGCAGTAGGGGTTGTGGAGGGATACACCGCCCCCAAGAAACTCCTAGAGGGTTTGTGCTTGAGGACAAATCTGATGATAGAATTTAAAAATGGAAAAGACCGTTGTAGATCATCCAGTCCTCCCATCTGCCAGCACAGAATTTTCCCTCCCAGATATTCTTAATGCATTGTTCAATGTAAAAGTCTCAACTCTGGGAGGTTTCCAAAGCTTTGCTTGGAAAATTTTTACCTCCTGTTCTCCCTCAGAAGTATGAGGACACAGCAGCAGCTATGACCATGTCTTTTAATATCTATCTGTGCATACTTTGGACTGGCTTCCACCTGCTGGCTGGTGTGAATAGGGGGCAGATGGCTATGAATTTTCCCTTTAGTTTCCAGATGACTTAAACATGCCACATGATCTCAGTGCCCTGGGAGGAGATTTGTGACCGCCTAAAACCATCACCTGTCCTTTAACGAATGTCTCAGATTTTGTTAAGTAGGGTTTTAAGCGTGATTGCTCACATCTGGAATGCAGTGAAGTTAATTTGTGCTTCAGTCAGGAATGTTGTCATAATTTTCTGGGCGGTGATTACTCTCCTAACCAGTGAAATTGACTTGAATGTTCCAGCGCATTTTGTTTACTGTAGGAAGGCTGACAAAACTCCCATGTATTATTTCCTTTTTAGACAATAATAATAGTGCATTCTTCAGTCTTGATAGCTGTTGATATTTCAGTCTTCTGAAAGTATTTTGAAAGATTTCAGTTATCAGATAGCATATAACATCATTTTAAGTGCTATTGGAGAGCAGACAGTAGATTTTCACGTGCTACTTGGGTCCTCAGTGTTGATGAGACCCCAGTCTTGCAGAGTTTATCTCATTTAATGTGGTTACACATAAGTAATACTGTCAGATTTATAAAGATCGGCTTAGAGCTTGATGAATCCATGTAGTAAACACACAAACACTGAAGTATGCTGGGGATTTGCATTTCAGTGCCTATGAAGCAAGCCTCCGGTGACTTCAGATTAGTGTCGTGAGTAACGTAAGTGGGACTGTGCTCTTCAGAGAGAAGTGTGAGATGTCAGTGATGTACAAAATCTGCCAGTAGTGACTACAATAGTCATAGCAAAAACTAAAGTCTCCGTTAAGGTTGAATTCCCTTTGACATATTTGTCAGTGTTCTTTAACCCAAGTGATTGAAAGTTAACACTGTGTAAATACAGTTTTAAAAATGGTTAATATTTCACATTCAAAAGAAGAGTTTTAAGTCCCACTAATGTGTATGTTCTTAAGTGGGGCATGGGAATGCTTTGATCTAGGTGCAGAAAAGAAAATTTCTAGAGGCACAGAAAATCGTGTAAGTCGAGCTGATGAAAATCTATGGTAAGCAGTAGACCTGAGAAATCATCAGGATGTTGTCTCTTCTTTCAATGCGCATTGTGCAAGATATGCACAGCAGAAGGATTCACTTGTTCAGTTGGCAAACCACCACTGTGGTTTGTAGGAAAAAAAAAATACTGTTATCTAGTTGAACGTGAGTACTCCGTGGACCTTGCTCACAGAAAAAGTGCAGTTGCTCAAAAACAAGCAGGGAGCAATGGCAGTGAGATTTCACTTCTTCTGTTAAGGTTCTATCGAGTACCAAGTAACAAAGGTGTGTCACTGTGACTCTCGGGGCTTGAAATCGGTTATTTTTGAGCAACATCTTTATCTAAAGCATCCAGAGGTGACATTGTCTATGTGAATATATTTGACTTAGGCTGGAGTCTAAATAAATTACTAAATGAATGACAGCATCAAGGTAGTTTGCTAGGAGAAGACAGTATAAATTTAAACTGAAAAGTATTTTTCATTTTTAAAAGCATAGACAGATTTAAGGTAGGAAGATCAGGTTCCGGAATCTAAAGATGTTTGCTAGATTAATGAGCTGTAATGTGACTTTCTAATTGTTTCAGAATCTAGTATCGTGTGTTCCAGTTTGATTGCTGTGGTGCCAGCGAGGAACCACAGAGGAGCACTGCAGAAGACAAGCAAATTTTACTGCTGTTTGTAACAGATATTTTCCATCCATATTCTTGTCCTTCTTGCTTCATTTTGGGCTTTTTTTTTTTTTTTTTTTTTTTTTGCTTTCCAGGCAGAAAAAAAGTACACGGGGCATTACACAGTCCCTGAACACAATTTCTCTCCAAAACTTCTTTTAGACTATGTGGCTCCCAACTCCCTGTGCAAAGGCTTAGTGGTTATAACTAGAAAGAAAGATATGCACGCATTTCATTTTCTGTGAGGCGGTAGCACGTGTAGGATGGTTATTTACCTGTATGTTTTGGTTTATTCATTTGTTTGCTCTTAGCAAAATATTCTGAAGGCTGTGTGTACCTACCTTTCCCCGCAGCTCCGTTTTGCACACTTACTTTCACCCCTGTAGCGACTTTACGGGCTTCCTGCCATCTGTCATTATTCCTTTATTCTAATATATGTTGCCGCCTCACATAATTTATGACTTTGACTGATATTTATTAGATAGACAGGATTATTGCCCACAGATGGCAATGGTTCACAGCCAGAGGCGTCTTCACAGAACTAGGAGGAAGAGATTTATTCTTACCATCATGTGACTTTTACTGTAAGCTAATTTTAGCACTGGGCGTCTCTTGACAACTTCAAATGAAACAAGAACTTCAGGTCACATTTATTCTTGCAGCAAATGATGCAGTTCTATTGACTTCTGTCAAGTCCTACCTATACGTCAGGTGTGAAATTAGCCCTCCAATTTTTTGTTAGGAATATGAAATAGGAGAGCATATTTAGTTACAGTGTATGGATGCAGCTACAAATATTTCTAGTCTCGAAGCCGTACCTTTGGAGCAGAAACAACAGAAAAGATTTATCAAGTCGTACAGTTGTTGCCAGTAGATGACATTGTTTGCCAGCTTTACATTTTCTCTGCTGCTTTTTATGGGCCACTGGAGTCATATATTCTGTCATTCACAGCGTGAGACTCGGAACATTTCTTTGGCAAAGTCAGGGAGACTGGCGTGTTGAAAGGAAGCCAACACAGCAAGGTGGTTTCGTTTGTACTTGAATGCGAGACCAGTTCTTGCAGCAGATAGGAGATGAAAATTGTATTGCACCTTTCCGGCGTGTTTGTTTTGTTGCTGGTGAACTAGTTGCTGCTGGTGAATTTCACTCATCTCACTGGCAATAAATACGTAGAGTCAAAGCAATGGCTTTTCTAATCGTTAAGGATACTGTTCAGTAAAGTGCAGTTCACTGATATCCCACAGAAACAGTTAATTCAGTGGGTCTATGTAATAACGCTGACACTACCAACACAAAGACTAAAAATACCTAGAGAGTTCCTTGCTGTAGACCAAAGCAGAAATTCCCAACCGCCAGATTGTAATCTGTAGGGAGTTTATTAGCAGCCAAGGTTGGGGGGAATGGCGCTTCAAACAGAAGCCATCTGGAATATACATTAGGAGATTCTGTCGCAGGAGATCTGGGAACAGAAGCAGGCAAAGGAATGTGCTGCACTCACACCCTGCGAAGTTCTAGGCATCCTTACCTTCCACTGGGAGGTCAATGGGAATTGGGGCGCATGGCACTTGTAGCTTTATGCTGTAATTCAGGAATGCCATCTGTAGTTTAATACATTAAAATGGAAGTAAATATGCTAGGTGAAGTTCTATCATCTGATTCAGCAGAGGAGTTATAGCATAGGTATAAACTCCCACTGTTTGTCCTTACTTCCGTTCTTTCATCAGTATTTGAAAGATGCTGCTAGTGGTTATTTTTTATGTTTCGCTTTTCTGGGGTTTATGCAAAACTGGATTGGTTCTCTCAATGAGCAAACGTTATCGCCCTCCTTGATGTGTACATTTGTTACATTTGTACATATTGTACAGGTAAAAGCAAGAGCAGAATTTCCAAATTTTCCTTGCTGTTCAAAAGTGTTTGTTATATAGGAGAGAGCTGAAACGTAAAAAGAGCGTGCCTGCCTGTGGACCCTTTGCAATCATTTGCTTTGCCAGTAAGAACCTGCCACTCTTTTGTCCTTGTAGAGTTGGGCTAGTATAGAAAGGAGAGCTACCTATCCTTTGCTGAAGGAAGTAAAGCGCTGCATCGGTGTATTTTCGGGTCAGCGCATATAAATGCAAAATCACTGCTTCAGGTGCAGTGCCTGCAGGATTTGACCCTAGAGAAAAGCATCTCCTCATCCTTTACTACAGATATTTCTAGAAGGCAGAGGCTAATTTCGGGTTTGACATGTCAAGGCACGGAGAAGAGTCATTGACACAGCAGGTGCACTTAAATATAACTGTCTAATTATACGGCGATGCAAGTTTGCTCCCAAGAAACTAAATGTACGGTGCCATTGAAGACATGGTATCTGCCTGTCACGCTCTTGAATATGAAAACAGTCTTCAGCAGTCAGGCACGCTTCATGTATGAAATCATAAAAGCCATGGTATGGTAAACATGAGATTCATTCCCATTCTGTGATTTCCCTTCTTGGAAGACTGCAGCATGAATGCAGCTTTTTTCAGAGAAACATAGCTTCGGAAACTTATTTGAGTATGCTAACGTCTGATTTCTAGTTTATTTATTTTAGTTTATATTTGAATATTCTGCGATAGAATTTCTGAATCAATTTAAAATCCACGAAGGTAATGGTAGAGGATGTCAGAGAATATTATTCTGAAGTTACTGCTGATCTAATTCTGGCATTTGGGAAAGGTTGCTGCCACTTGGCTAAATCTAAGCGGAGCCTGGGGCTTGGTAATGTGGGGGGAGCGGGGGGTGAGCGATAGGCGTGTTTTCTTAGCCTTTTCACATGTTCTGTAACAAAGTTCTTTTTTTCTTTTTTAATCGGCAATTCAACCCTGGAATACAGGTTCTTTATTTCCACTCAGCTGTTAAAGGCTAGGCAAGCAACCAAATGTAGAGAAATGGGAAAAGTAATAAAGTATTATCTCAATAATCAGAGAATTGTTGTTACCTGTGCAGAAAATACTAGTAGAAAACATGTTCCTGTATCTTAAATAGATTGTATTATTTATTAATTTGCTTTCTTGCCAAAGTACGAGTGTTCATCGCTCTGTCTCACGTGCCAAATGCTATGGAATAAAAGAGACTGTCTCTTCCTCCTTTTGTTGAGGGGCCAGTACAAATTCTCCCTCTCATTTTCCAATTTTACTGTACGTTGTATCCTTATAGGGATTTTCCATATGCTTTTGTCACACTTTCCCATTTATACTGATCAGCTCTGTATTTAGGCAGAGGGTATAAGCTGCAGCTGTAACGCTTTAGAATTCCACTATTTGCACCCATTGGCCAATAAATGTTTTGAGATACTAAGCATTGCTCAGCCACTGCAAAATTCGCAAGATTTTCTTAGTGTTCTGAAATACCTTTGCTGAGAAATAAAATGTTTCTTTCATTATACATTCAGTCTAAGATTGCTTAATTATTGATTCTACCTTTAAATGCCATCAGCTCTTAGTGGTAATGAAGAAAGGCTGTTTGTTTTGAGCACAAAAGAAAACATTTACTGAATGACAAAACGTATATTTAAAGCAATCCAGAACAAAGACAGTGAACATTGTGTAGCAAAGCTGAACATTTCATGGTGAACCTTTTTAATATCTGACTTTGAAATCAGAGTGAAATTTTCAGTGAACTACTTTGGTGTTCTCAAATCAATCAGCCAGACAAAAATGTACAAAGTGAAAACTAAACAGCAGATCAGACCCCGTCAGTGTATTGACAGAGAAATTAATTTTGTACTTTGCAATTCTGTCGACGTCACTCCACCATTACCATTCTGCCAAGAGTTTCTACTGTCAGAAGTCCCTGAAATGTCACGTGTGGAGAAACGATTTTTCAACTACAAGGCTTTTTAAAGACGAGCAGCAGTCCCCTCTCGCTTCTGTTGTCCCCCATATTCCTTTATACGCTTACTCTTAATTTATACACTGATTCCCTAATCAATGCTTACACCATAAATTATTTGGGGCGAAGATACTTCCACTGGAAGAGAAAAAAGTTTTTGCCTGATTTCTCAGATTAATCACGTTCTATCTTGAACAATCTACAGAACTAGGAAAATGGACTCCTTTCTGGGCAAGAAATGATTGTTATGTGATCTGGTATAACTTCCAGGCCAGAGATTTATGTTCATGTCGTTATTCTGATGCCTTTTTCTCCTTTATGTTTAGGGTTGCTTTGCCTCTATGCAATATCTGTACAGACATCAGTTTCATAGGGCTTACGTTTTTGTTCGTCAGGATTCGGTTGCAGACTCCTCCTCAAACAGATCCTCCTCAAATTTGGAAAAAATAGCGCTGTGCCAAGACTTTCAGAATCCCCGAAGATTTTTGTAAATTAATTTGTTGCTTAGAATCATAGAACAGCTTGGGTTGGAAAGGACTCCAAGGATCGAGTTCCAACCTCTGTGCCACAGGCGTAAAAAGTGATTTGCAGTTCACATTAGAAACATCCTCTTTATGCACCTTGTAAATATTATTTAGAAAATAATTGTATACCTAACAGTATTTATTGTTCTTGATTATTCCTACCTGGGGGGACTGCGTACGGCAAAGGAGGAGAACAGCCCCAACCATCTGTCTGAGAATGGTTTTGTGCAAGGCTGAGTTCTTATGAAGACCAAAGAAAACTTCTCCTGTTTTCCCGGAAGAGAACCGTGCGCTCCTTTTCACGGTTTGCTGAAGCTGGTCATAGCCTCTGGAAGGCCTGATCTATGCCCTTTAATGGAAAACCTGTAGTATCCTGGGCAACTGCTGCTCTCCAGCAAGGTGAGTCAAGAACTTTTCTTTTTGCACAGTGGATCGGTCCTTTTCATTGATTAGCAGTCTTCCTCCTTCTCACCCCTTCAGACAAATACCACTGAGTACTGCACATATTAATAGCGAGGAAAAAGCAGCCATTTGCGTGATTTCATGTATCGGGTTGTCAGGCGATTCAGACGGTAAAGGCCAGTAAAGATTAAGTCCTTGTCATAGTGTGGAGGAAGAGAGCACGGATGCATGTGTTATCCTGATATGATGTTCAGACCCAGAAAAGGTGGATGTCTGTGGACCCAATCTATGGATTTAACAACATGGTTCAACAGGAGGCCTTCTTTTGGCTCGCTGCAAGTAAGCTCGCGTGTAGTCTTACTGGGAAAAACAACTAGTTCAAATACCGCGTCTCACAGTCCTCAAATGCTCAATCCCAGCTCTGTCTTTGGGGGCTACGGTGCTAGATGCTTATTATTAATTTTATTTTTACGTTATGACTTTATTATTGTTTATGAAATGTCTGTGAGTACTTCGGTAAACTTTCTATGTTACTATTGTTTTTCTGTTCTATTCTGAGGCTACCTCACTGTTTTGTGTTGTTAAAAGTTTTTATTTCCATTAGCCATACAATTTCAGGAGTGTTCAAGATTCCTGAGAGGTGTTTTGAAAAACTCACGGGAGTGTTATTGCTAGGAAGGTAGGCAGGTCTTCCCTAGCTTTTAAAATGTATTTATTCACGTATTCACTTAGTCTGTCAGTCATTTTAGAGTCTTTTGTTTTTTAACTTTTTTCTTTTATTTTTTTTTCCTCCCCAGGGGAGCCCAGATTTTAGCTGTTAAAGGTTTCAGAGAGTTTAGTTGGAGGCCAGTCTCCCTACTGCACTTCTTTCTTTTTGATCTAGGTTGGTCTATAGTAATATCGGAAAAACCAATGATCCGGATTCAGTTTGAATTCACAATTAAACTTAAAAGGCCTTACAGACAAACAGTATCGATTCCTGAAGGATTGTGCTTATTCGCAGTTGGAGTTTGGCATGTTGGTTGATTGTGCTTCTTATTTTTTGCTTGAAACGGGAAATTAAATGAAAGAAACTGTGATCATGGAAATTTCTGCCTCTATCAATAACAGGAAGCATAAGAACTTCAAATATATATGTGTCTCCTGCAGTTTTATAAACCAAATTTTACAGCAAAACAAGGCAAAAGGGTTTGAGGTAAATCATACAACAGGATTCAAACTTCTGGATGTGAAGCTGAGCCTATGAACATTTCTAGGTTAGTCAGATCTATTGTCCCATTCCATAAAAATATTTATTGAAAGTAGCGTGTCTCTTACGCTAAGTCTTTGCTGGATTTTCTATCTAATTGATTACCTTGTGGAATTTAATAACTGTTGGAGCAAGGAAGAAAGACCAGTACAGTTTACTTTCCATTTACTCTGTGACCCAATACAGATTTATTCCATGGGCTGAAAAAGATCCAAATTTTAAAAGGGAAGTGGATATTCCTCTCCAGTTTAATACAGTAATAGGAACAGCAGCATGTTTTGGATAGGTACTGCTTGATTCAGGGAGGTCTGGAAGTCAAAGCACGGGCGTTCAAGCAACAGTAATCAGCAAAGCAGCTCTGAGAATAGTAGAACTGTGAAGTCCATAGAATGATAATGGCGTGATACAGAATCCACAGAACGGCGTATTTTTTTGCGTAATTTAGTTGTTAATGTCATTGCAAACAATCTCACTTAAATTTCTAGAATACTTCTTAAGCGGCTTAGCTTAGAAGAAGGGCATTAGTTTGATCAGTACTGAAATGTACTTCTCCTTGGTCTGGAAAGCAAAAGCTATTCTGATGAACAGCCGGATGGAGATGTTTGTTGTTGGCACTAGGGAGATGGTATCCAGTTACTCAGTTCTCAGTACGGCAGTATCAATCCCAAGCAGTGAGAACTTATTTCTCCCGTGAAAAACAGCATCCCAGTGCATTTAGCATATTGTGCACACAACTATAACATTAAGTCACCAACACTGCTTTCCGTAGTTTGTGGGATTTTTTTTTACTTTTTTCACATAAATTCTGGTTTCTTCCGCTAAATGCGGTGCCAAACAACATTTCTGCGTGAAGTGGTATGACCTGTTATTCTATGATATTGTACTTATAAAGTAATGCAGTACCGCCAGTTGGTTGTGCAAATAGAAACAGAGCGAGCTTTGAAATAGTTTTATGTTTATTAGTTTTTGGTTCCTTAAGGGCTGTGTTGCTCTTGAATCTCAAATTCACATGCAGGTAAGATAATGGCAGGCTGAGGTAAAAGCATAACGATTGTTGCAAAATCTACATATGGCAAAATTTTAATGTACGTAAAAAATGGGAGATGAGGAATTGGAAAAGGGAGGAAACGAAAGGGAGTTTAATGCTGAACAGGCACATGTGGGTCAAATAAGAAACGGTCCCACCCCTCAGTTCCAGTGTCTGATCCTACAGACTCTTTAGACCACCCCTTTAGTTTATTTGATTTACGCGATTAAATGTAGGTAGCGCTGGGCTTAAGAGATAACTGAATACCCATAGGCAACTTCCAAACACATCAACAGAGCCTGAACTAGCAGCCTTGGTTTTCCTGTCACCTGAGGTTGAGCCCCTTGATCAGTCTCATCTGACCTGCTCCACCCTTGTCTCCACCCTCACCTCCTACAAGCCCAACTGCGAGGAGCGGTCGAGAGAGCCTGCAGCAATCGCTCGGGAGCTTCTTCCTGGCACAGAACCTGCCATGGAACTGCTCCTGGCCATCAAATTCCCCCTTCTATGCCCCATGCACCTGATAAGGCGAGAGAGCTTCCGACTCTGCCAGGTCTCACTGACACCATGCCCTCAGCTTTCCATCCACCACCCTTCCGCTCACTTGCCCAATAGGGCTGGCTGGTAGCGGTTGGTGTCTATCTCCACTCGGAAAGTCGAGGTGAAAGCTCTCAGCTGTCACCACCTGGCTGCCTGCTTCTCTTCTGCTGAATGGGGGCTGATGTGCACAGAGCGTGGCTGGGCAGCGCGACGAGGCGGAGTGTTGTCTGCTCTGCCTCTTCCTTGTGTCAGCAGATATTTCTATGGCCTTTTCCTAAGGGAAGAATTAATGTAAGTATCGTGCAGAAATCTGATTTAAGCCCCTGTGTCTTATACACCTTATAACAGATACGTCTTTTTGAGCTTGTAGTGAAGCCAACTTAGCACTCTGTGCAGGGAGGGCGCGTGTCAGGGCACGGAGCTGTGTACGTGGGACTAGGTCGCTTTCACTAGAACAGAAATGGAGAAGGGCTGTCCCGCCATGCTAACGTAAAGGCTTCCTTTGGAAAGCAGGGGGCCTGTAGGACCCAGCGCTGTTCAGCGCAGCAGAAGTCCAGCCCTCCTGAGAGGCCCCCATCTCAGGTGCAGGAAAGGACCGTGAGCTCAGCCCAAGCATCTGCGAAGCCCGGCCGTGTGGAGGAGCGGCAGCCAGCAGCAGACCTTTGGCCTTGGCCAGGCACCTCTGACAGGGACAGCCCATAGCAGCGTGATGTAACGGCCTTCATAGAGGTATCTGCTCATGCCCTGTGCTTCTTCCTTCACGTGATCTTTTCCACATCTACTTTAACATTTTTCCAGCTCTTTGGGAGCTTCCATTTCTATCTATTTTTAATGTTTCTACTCATCCAGAGAGGTTCCCAACTCACTTGATCTTTCTTTTGAAGTCCGGTGTACACATGGTTACCTGAAGAATCCGCCTGTACCAGCCCAGGCATCCAGAGAGGATCTTGCGGACACGTTAAGGTGATCTGCCGTTTCACTAGGGACTTGATGACTAAGGATGTGCTGTCACTAGTACACCTATTTTATTTGCATTAAAGCACTTCAGCCTTACAGTTAAGTACATCGTGCTGATTTTGGTGCGGTTATTTTAGGGCCGAGTTTAAGCCTAAACATTTGATTACCCTCTTTGATTTAGCCTCTTCATCATTTACTTGTTTGCGAGAATTATCTTTTCGGTATCCACCTGGAGTTTTCTATTTTATTATGTTTTGTGTTCTAGAATTTGGTTAAAAGAAAAACCCTCAAGGTTGACGAGGACTAGGATTGACAGAACTATGGCTCTTTGAAGTCCCTGTTGTCCATTTAAATTTTAATGTTTCTATCATTTGTTCCTCAGTGTAAATTAACAGCCATGGCAGTGTGTTGGGTTTCTTTTCTGAAGTCAAGACTTTAAATTTAATTCAATAGCCTAGATTTACAGCTATTCTATATTTCACAAGGCAGAATCAATAATGTCACTGAAGTGAAGAAGATAAAAATTTATGGTATCTTGCAATTTAATGGTTGAAAAGATGCAATTGGAGAGATCATAAATTGTGAAGGAGTTTATGCTTCATTGCTCCTGATTCAGTGCTTGCTGTTAGAACTTGATTTGTGACTATTCACAAGGTGTGATTAATGGTGTGATCGATGCTTGCTTCAGTGCAGTAAAGCAGTTGTAATGCTCTTCATTAGAATAAATAAAATAAATTGACTGAATCTTTATAAAAACTGTGTAACATTTAAAATCTAAAATGTCAATTTTTTTTCCTGTTACAATTTAGGTTTCTTCAGGCAGTTTCCACCTACATCACATCACTCATTGTCATTCTTTTTGGATATTATAGAAATCCATGTGGGTTTGGGTTAGCTTTATGCAAAGCTCAGTGAAGGGGAAAAAAAGAAGAGTTGAATAGGGCTGACTGGAGTCGAAGAATTTCTGGTGGCTGTGTTTTGCCGTCCTGCAATTGTACATTCATTCTCCCTTAACACATGCAAGTTTAAAGGAATTAAGGCGTAAAATGACCCTCCTATACACAGTTCTACTAAAAAAAAGTCCCAATAAATAATTTTCATTGTTTCATTGTTTTTAAACGGGATGGATGTATGATCGGCACCCTAGCAGAAACAATGAAGATAAAGAGGCTTTTTTAAGTAGCAGTTTTTTGATTTGGGGATGCTCATTACATAATCCAGTGCTGTCTCACAGTATGCTCTAAAACGGACGGGGAAATATGAGAAAACTTCAACAGCAGTTGGATGTAATGATTTTGATGTAGCCATGTGAAGAATTGGGCTTCAGGAGATGCAAACGAGAAATACTGCAGAGAATGCCCTAGGATGCCTTATACGTGCCAGTTAAGTCCCCTGTGGTATATGGATCCTTTTGAAGTTAGCGATGTCTAAGTTTAAACATTCTGTGTAAAACCTGGGGAATGAAGAAATTGTACCGTGAAATTTAGGGAAAATTCTAGTGTGACTCGAATCTGGAGCTCTTCCATTTGCGTGTCTTGTATTTTTGTTTACCTGGTTAAGAGCCTTGTAATTAGCTGGGAAAGTTTATCAGATTTCCACAGCGCTCCCTTAATCTGATTGTCTTCAGCGTCCTTTGTCACGATGTGTGTGGAGTTTTCACGTTTGTGTTTTATTTTTAAGAGGAAAGATAGGCAGATCTGAAAGCGCTGGACAACAAGGCGCCATTCTAACAACAGCGACAAACTGAATATTTCCTGTAATTTGTGTATCTTAAAATATGCTGAGGCAACTTCAGGCAGCAACGGTCACGTGTTTGCCGATCGGAATTGCGAGGAATGGAAAACGTAGGGAAACTTCAAACATTTTTTTTAAGCATATAGGTATGTCAAATTAGCGTTTCTATTATTGCACACAGTATTTACGCGCTAGCAGTTGTCGCTTCCGAAGAAAAAATCTTCAGATAGATCATATTCTGTCTGTCAACAGTCTGGCAGAGATTCAGATATTAACTGCAACATGTTCTGACAGTAAACATGTAGTCAAATGCGTGAGACTATAATGTGAGTAGATAAGCTTTTCTTTTGTAGATGATTTTTTGCTCTCTCACTGTCGATTGAAAAGCCAGTGATTCACACGCACCTGGTGGGTTCCAGTGAGTGATAAAAACTAGGTTTGGTAAGAAGGAACGTAGCGTAGCTGCAGCCACAGCCAGGGCACGGTAGCTGAAAGATCCCAAGGGCTCCAGTATTGTTGTGGGTGTAGTTATTGGCAGCTGTAGTTACCTGACCCGCTCAATTTGCCTCAGCCCAGAAACTATCGCAAAATGTAAGGCCGCAAAGAGCTGTGAGGGCTCGAACAAAATGGAAGGTGGACAGAACCTAAAACTCCACCCCTTGAGCGGCAGGCAGGATACCCTCTGCATCTCTGCTTGTGAGAGATTGTTTGTTTGAAGGAGCCGATGACCTTTTCGACCTATTTTACTGTTTTGAGAAGTAGTAATAGTAGTAGCACTGACCCCTTAGACTGAGCTTGTCATCCTACTGTATCATTACCAAACTGCATCGTCACTCTTGTTTTGTAGAAAGGAAGACCAAGTCATTGAGCAATTTCCCCAAAGTCACGTACCAGATTTGCTGCAACATTCATCCTCCTTCTCTCGAGACACGCACACTGTATTCGTTGGGCCTTCTGTATTCCACTTATCGATGGAGAAGGACGTACCCATTTGTAAGGAGTGTCACAAAGGATGCTATGATAGGATTTTGTCTGGGATTTTGGGTTACTTTTTTTTTTAGCTGCTTATTATTTATTTACTTATTCTGTTAATTTGGTAGGTTTGCAGTTATTTAGTCAGTTTATAGAAATATTCAGCCACAAACACAGGCAGCATAGAAAACAAACATTTTTTTACCGGGCAGATGAAAGATCGTTCCACTGGAGTGAAGCCCTTGTCTTTAAATGTGGCACGTGGAAGGAGAACGTCCCAGTTTTCAGCCAGATTAGCTTATTAAAGAAAGCAGTTTGATAATATTGGAGAAGCAGAATATAACCGTGTGAGGGGGCTGGGAGAGCCGAACTGTTCCACCTTTGATCGTATCTAGTCTATCCTCTTCAGAAATAGCTGCTCTCTGCAGTTTGGTGTGTGTGGACATCCTCGGTCACACCAGCAATGAAGGGCTCACCTGGCAGAGGAAGCTTTTGGGAAGTAGGAGGGGGTGTGAACTGAAATAGCTTTTCCACGTTTTCCACAGTGGACTCTTTTTTTTCTATTTTTTTTTTCTTTTTTTAGGATTGGTTTTTTTGTTTTTTTTTTTCTTTTCCCCACTTGAATGCTTTCTGCAGCCTAACGTAGTCAGCTTCAAAGCAGACTAAACAAAAGCAGATTTCAGACAAAAAGAGGTTGTTCTCACAGGAAACTATTGCAGAATATCTATTCCTGCCTTTTTCTGGGTGAAAGAAAAGTCACCATCTCCTCAGAAACCTGGCCGCTTGGAATGTGGAGACGGTGGGTTTGCTACTGATGGTTCCCTACCACACAAAGGTAGCCACGTACCTCGTTCTCTTTGCGTACCCGTGATAGGCCACGTGAACACGCAGACTCTTTCTGTCTTCTATTTATGTTTTCTCCTCAGCTAAATCTGTTCTGCAAATCTGTTTTTTTTTCCGCATAGCTCAGGTACTTTCCGCAAGTATTGACTTCTGTCTTGTGCCAGATACTCTGCTGTCTGTTTTTCCTTTCTTTGTAACAATGACAGTGGTGAACGTTTAATAGCATAACACAAGACTGAGCGCTTTTGGTTGAGGTTCTCAAACAATTTTAAGCTACAGAGAGAAAAACTGAGGCGTGGCATAACTAATGCAAAGCTACAGGTAGAGCCTCATTGCAGGCCTTATTTCCTTAAGCTCAGTGTTACGTTCTGTCCAGTGGGCCATTCTAGCACGGGGAAAATCATGTCTCTACCTATCTGTTCTCACATTTGAACGGAGATGTAGACTCTACTCTGAAGAGCACCACTTCTAACCCTACTCTCGCTATTCTTGTTGTCGGTGTCGACGCTGAATTGGGTACCGTTTATTCCGCTGCTGCTGCTGCAAATTGGATGTGGACTGATTGGGTCTATTTCTTTGTTTCCTGGGAGAGAGCACAGCTTCGGCAAGTGAGGTTGCGGATGGATAGTTGTTAGGTTTATGCTGTTCCTGTTTGATATTTGCAGCATTAGTGAGAGATCCTGCTACCAGTAGACGATCCTGCTGTTAGCTTCTGATGAGGCACACCTCCCCCAGGTGAGCAAATTATTGTAGAAGTGTGTCTTGTGTGTGTGGATTTAGGTTTTCTGGGTGGTTTGGATTTTTTTTTGTATTTTTTTTTTTTTCTAACCAGTATAATGTCATAGAAAAAGAAAGCATTACAATCTTGAAAGCCTCCTTCTATGGTTTCCATTGTTTTCCTGCTCTGTTATAAGAGATGGCTGTGTAACATGGCTTCAAAGCATATTCAGCCAGAGTGGTGATTTACACGTGGGCTTTCAATAACAGTAATCCTTTCCCCAGCAAATTTCTGATAATTTCTTTATCCTAGAACCGTACACCCTCCTATTTGCTGCTATTTCAGATAGCGAGGAGTGTTACAGCACGATGTATAAATGAATTCGGGAATTTCTGCTCTTCTTCACGCTATTATCGCTTTTTTTTCTCCGGTTCTGAGCGTCTATATGTTGTATCTACCAATTTCTTCTAGATCTCTTGCAGTTCATTAGGGGGTTGCTGAATTTATTAGGAACCAATCGTGCATTCATGTCTTCTTCCCTCTGAAGTGCGCTTTTAAATGTTAGACTACACACTAATCAAGTTGAACATAATAATGAGAGCACGTTCACATTGTTAAGGTAAATGACCCAATGCATTTATAGCGAAGATGTATTTGAACTACAGTTTGTGCTTTTCATTGCAATATTGAACATTCCGGAGAACTCTGAATTGTGTTGTTTTGTGGCAGACTTGCAACTGTGTGATTATTATTACATTTCTGGTAGAACTCTGGCCATTTCTTTGTTGCTCGGTGGTAGATTTCTAAATGCTGTTAGCTGGGGAGGATTTTATGGTGTAAATTTCTTCACGTAAATTAGGCTAATAACGCTTGAGCGGAGCACATGTCTTTACATACATGCACGCCTATACATACATACGTACTTGAATGGTGCGTCGGGCTGAGCTTTGATACTATGCACCTGTTTTCAGGGAAGAAAGTAGGTATTTATTGTTACCTTCTATGTTAATAAGACAAGATCCAAAGCTGGCGGGTGTAGCTAAAGAATAAAGTAAAAAAAAGTAAATTAATATTTTGGAGGTAGGAGGATGGGAGGTTGTAGGCACGTAGAAAGTTGCCAGTGCAAGGGAATGCTTTGGCCTGCTTCTTCACGATGCAGTTTGTGACTGACCATATTTTTCCTAGGGACACTTAAATCAGTGTTCATTGATTAATGTCAATAGACTGGCATAGACCCGTAGGAAACCATATCAGCAACTGTGTGAGGAGATGCTCGCCTGTCTTTTTGCTATCTTAAGCGGTACGGGGGAAATCTTTCCACATTCCAAAGTAAAAATTCCTACTACAGTCGCCTCAGAATGAGATTGGGGCATGATTTTAAGTCGTCGTTCTTGTTTGCAAAGATATAGTTTCATTTTAGTATAAAATTCTGGAGTAATCAATTCTTCTCTGAAGTCACACTGGAAACTGCACATTGAAGACAGAAATTGGACTGGACCTTTATCAGCTTTTTTCGGGCCAGGGAAGATGATGAAAGGGAAGGGAACAATTCTTGGAATGATCTGAGCCCTGTACCCAGAGTCCGTAAGTGGCATTTTGTAGGAGACGGAGAGGTCAGCTCAACCTTGTCGAGTGTCGACTCACGGATAATGAGGTTCTGGAAAGGGGACAGAAGGTCTGAACAAACAGGGGTGTTTCGTACCTAGGCATAACATAAGCTCTCTGCTGTTTATGAAGACTTGTTATGGAATTTGCTTGCTTTCTAGCCAATGGATTGTTAGTGGAAATGTACTGAATGCGCGTGTTAGAATATAAAAAAGCTTGCTTAGAAGAATAAGCACAGATACAGATATGGAGACGCGCATCGTGATCGCGATCATCGCAGCACTAAAGAAATCCTCCTGGCACAAGAACCCTGTGTCATGTGGCTAACTCGCGACGATTGGCGCCCAAACAGGGACACGAACAGGGTCTTGACCAGAGACTTGGCCTGACTTGAAGACTGACCAGTCTGGAACGTGTCGAGATAAACGCAGTGGGCATTGAGAAAAACGTGGAAAGCCCATACAGGAGATCGTTGAGATAAACGCGGCAGACTGAGGATTCATCATCCCTAACCGCTTCGATTGCCTCTCGCTGGACGAAGGTAAGCGTGTGCACTATGGGGAACAAAATGACCTCGGAACAGAAAAACGTCCTACTAACCTTTCAATCTATCCTTAAAAGATGGGGGGTGTCAGCATCCTCCCCTGATCTAAAGCAAATGCTTGCATGGGCCACCGGGAAGGATCCCTCCGTCACCAGTAAGACAGTTTACAACCCAGAGACTTGGGAAGGGATCGGGGTGAAACTGTGGGATGCATCCACTAACGGCGATATGGTGGCATCTGGGTTGCATGAAACCTGGAGAAAAATTTTTGTAGCTTTAAAAAGCCACGAGGGCTTCTCATTGGTCACTCCCGGTCCGCCCGAGAATGAAGGACCTGCAGGCTCCTCCTCAGATTCACGCGCTGTGCCAGCAACTCCCTCGTTACCACCGCCGCGGGGGGGACTCGCCGCCTCCTCTCCCGAGGGCCCACACAATCCTTTTGACCCTGGCGGTGGACCAGCGGCCCCTATCCCAAGAAAAATTGCTGCAGTTAAATATCTTTGTTCAAGAATAACTCGCGGCCGGACATGTAGCACTAACTACGAATCCGTGGAACTCCTCTGTGTTTGCGCTCAAAAAACGATCAGGGAAATGGAGACCGTTACATGATCTCAGAAAGATTAATGCTGTTATTGAAGATATGGGCTCTTTGCAACCAGGGCTGCCTCCCCCCACTGTGCTTCCACAATCGTGGCCGCTTATAGTAATAGACTTAAAAGACTGTTTTTTCAATATCCCACTGTGCTCTGATGATGCGCCACGTTTTGCATTTTCGGTTCCCTCCGTTAACAACGGGGAACACCATCGTCGATACAATTGGACTGCATTACCTCGGGGCATGAAGAACAGCCCAACTGCTTGTCAACAATTTGTTGCCGGCGTTTTATCCCCTGTACGTCAAAGGTTTCCCGATGTCTGCGTATACCGCGTCATGGATGATATCCTAGTCGCCCTGCCAAGAGAGGTGACGGTGACTGAAGTTGTGTCAGTGATCGTAGCAGCAGCAACTCAGGCAGGATTGCAGACTGCGCAGGACAAAATCCAAAAGACACCACCTTGGCTATATCTGGGCTGGAGGATTTTGCAGACTCGAATCCAGCCTCAGACTCTAACTTTGGGTACCAAAATTAGCACTTTAAATGATCTGCAGAAGTTATTAGGTGCCATAAGTTGGGTGCGGCCCCTAGCGGGAGTTTCTACAGAAGATCTTCACCCCCTCTTCAGATTACTGAAAGGAGATCCGGACTTATCATCACCACGACGTTTGACACCGGCAGCAAAGATGGCACTGAATACTGCCATCTTGAAGATGACCCAGCAAACAGCACATCGAAGAAAACCCGATCGTCCTAACTGCAAGAACTGGAACTGTTGAGTTCGGTTAAAATGGATTATTGTTTGTATTTTAACGATAGCGGAAAGAATCAATCGTTAGTTCAGTGTGTTAATTCTAGTTTAGCTGCTTACAGAAATCACTCTGCTTAATTAAGCCTGGGAGCGTGGATTACTTTATTGATAATGCTTATATCCATTATAATATCTACAAAAGCCACTGCAAGGTGCACTGAGAGAAATCTGTATAGTTAACTAAAGCTTAAATCGCGCTTTTTTCATTAGTAAAGAAGGGAGAGATGTGGGAGACGGATAGGTCAGCTCAACTTCGTCGAATGTCAACTCACTGACAGTGAGGTTCTGGAAAGGAGACAGAAGGTCTGAACAAACAGGGGTGTTTCGTACCTAGGCATAACATAAGCTCTCTGCTGTTTATGAAGACTTGTTATGGAATTTGCTTGCTTTCTAGCCAATGGATTGTTAGTGGAAATGTACTGAATGCGTGTGTTAGAATATAAAAAGGCTCGCTTAGAAGAATAAGCACAGATACAGATATGGAGACGTGCATCGTGATCGCGATCATCGCAGCAATAAAGAAATCTTCCTGGCACAAGAACCCTGTGTCATGTGGCTAACTCGCGACAACGTTTCTCGGGGCAAGTGCGTATCCACCCTCTTCAGTCCCCACATCTTTCGCCTCGGGATGGCTGGACGACATCTCTCAAGTACCTCAAGGAACAGCAATAAGCAAATAAAATTTTCACTCTGAAATCGGCGTTTTACCATTTAGAGGACAACGGCCAAAATATTTTTCCACGGCGTATGTCTTTTTCTACTGCTTATTTTATTATATTTTACTTTATCATTTCCTTCTTCTAAGTACTATAATTTACAAGGTAATATCATTGGTTTTCATTATTGTGGCCGTTCCACTTCTATTCCTAACATAAAGTAAGCCCTTTATCGGCCCCGTACCCAAATTCTCAGAAATATTTATATGCCTCTAAAATCCAAAGTGGAGGAGGCAAACGGAAAATGTGCATTTTCTACGATTGAAATAAGCTTACCGTCTTGCTGAAAGTGCCGGAAAGCCAAAACCCAGTTTGCAGTCAGCGAGGACAGGGGCACGTTGAAGATCGGATGTGAACTGTACATTAGTAAATATTAGCTCACTCAGCTGAGGTGAAAGGATTTGCACAGCAAAGGAAAATAATTTGATTTGTGATATTTTTTCAAGAGAAAGACAGAATACACGGCCTGGCAGTCCTTCGTATCTCCATGCCGGGTAAGGCAGCGGCACGCACTGCCGAAGCCCCTGCAGCACTGTCAACGAGCCACAAGTTCATGTGGTTTTGCAGACTGCCTGAGACTGAAGGCTGCTTTCAAATATTAGGCTGCACTGCTGTGGCTTAATGAGCCCGATCCCTGTGCTGTAGGTTAAAAAGAAATGATAATTAGAGTGGAGGTATTTCTAATAAACGCGTGACGTCGTTGCAGTGAGATAGGTACGTTTTCTAGCGCTTGCAGTTTAGAACAGAAGAACGGCAAGTTTCACTATTTTACTTAAAATTGTACTGCTCAGTCTGACATATCTCTTTACTCTGGTAGTTTGTATGTGTTTTTTAAACTTTTTAAAGTTCTGCTCGACACTGCTGGCAGTTATCGGTTAATATTTGAGTAAAATTACACTGTTGCTTCTATAAAAGAGAAAGCGAAGCGATCGGTGAACAACTACAGCGCAAAAAGTTCAAGAAGCATCGAAGTTCAGTTCTACCGTGTAATCTCAAACATATGTCGAGAATCTCAAACCTCAGAGCCCTATTCAATTTTTCATCCAAATATATGTCAACCGCTAGGGCCTGGATTTTCTAACGTCATTTTTGGTGGAAAAAAAAAATACTTTCTGACTAACGAAACTGTTTTATTTCAAAGGTTCTGCAACAGTTATAAATTTTTTAAAAAAAAAAAAAAAAAGTAATCTCCCAAATGCTTTGGTAGTAAACTGAGATATTTATATATGAAATTGCTCTTTGAAAAAAGCTGTATCTGGGATGCCTTGTTCTCTTTAGCGGCTCCATTCTAATTTCTACCATGTGCTGCTTTGCCACATTCACTCCGACGGAAGATGAAATCCAAGCTGAGATCCTGGTTTGGGGAAGAACGGTAATGAGATGAAGCTTCTCAGCAGTGACGGTCTGGCTGTATGGCAGCATTTACAAAATACGGAGTATGCTCGACTCTACCGCTCTTGTTCCTTTCCTCCATCGTGGGGCCCTTTGTTGTAATTACTTTCCGCATTACTCCTGTGTACTATATCTGTTTTGTCTCGGACTGTAGCGGCTTGTGGTTTCCTAAATGGATGCTTGTTTGGAATTTGTGCTTCGCAGCGGGAATTAACTTTATTCAGCATTTGAGCTTCGGCGCGGTTTAGTGCCATCCTCTGGAGTTTGTCAGGTCGAACTCCCCCAACTTCCAAACACCCTACTCTGACATAGCAGCGTAGTCCCTAAGGACTCCCGTGAACTGCTAAGTACAGGGGTTTTTTGGAAGGATCTATTTTGCCAAATGCTCTGCCAACTGCAGCATACGTGGATGGAGACATGGAGTCTCAATTTTTGCTAGATGTCAGCTACCTTCAGGCTTGCGTGTGAATTTGAGTTGATATGGTTGAGAAAAATGCAGTAGGATCCCTCTTCGGGGACGGGAGGACTCATTTCAAACGCAGGGATTGCAGGAGAGAGGATCTTCGCCGGGCGGCAGAGGGCCATTAGCTGCCCCAGGGTTAATCTCTTCAACAGCCTCAGCACAGTCGGCTCCTGCGTGGGAAGGGGGTCATTCCCACACCGGTGAAATCGTTGCCTCCTCGGTACGATATAACTTACTTAGGTCTGTGCTTAGGGAATTCACTTCACCCTCCAAATCTTTCCTCTGAATCCCTTTAAACGATAAATCTCAGCCCTTCCTTCCCAGCGTCCTTTTGGTTGAGCGCAGGGCCGACGCGCTCCATCTGCCCTGTCCTTTCAAGGCCGAACCCTTTCCAGACTGTCATCAGGGCGTCTCCGTCTCCCGGGCACCACTTCAGTATTTGTCTATGATGAGGATCAGACTGAATCAGTGTCGGAAGGGCAGCCGCCCCCTTTTTCCGCCACTCTGCTCCCACGGTAGAAAGGAAAAGCAGATGGGAAACACCGATTTCTTGAAGCACGTGAGAAGTGGAAGGGAGGGCAGCGTGCACGCTCCCCTCGCGCAGAGCGTGCGTGTACCCGCATTGTGCTTTGCGCTGCTTTTCTTGCCTGGTCTTTTCCCCAGACACGTGCCACTCTTGCCAGACTCGGCCTAGAGGTGGGCAATAATCGTGCAGCTGAATTACTTTCACAGCAAACGCGAAGGCTGCAGGATGCTATCCACGCGTGACACAGTTGCAGCCTTTGCCGCTGATCTGCTGTGTTCGCCTCACGTCGTGCCCAAGGCTATTTTCTGTCTGCAGGCAGAACTCTGAGCAAGCCGATCGAACCGTAAGCGTCCCTGTTTGTTGCAGGGGAGTGGGACTAGATGGCCTTTAACGGTTCCTTCCAACTCCGATGATTTTATGATTCTATATAGGCTGCATAACGTTGATCGTACTCATACCTTTTCTATCGCTGTCGAACTATTTGAGTTTTGCATGGAGTTGGTAACAAAGAATCTTTCAGCTGATTTGATTTAATGGTATGACAGTTTTAAGCATCTTTCAGATATTTCCTGTTTTGTGATATCGAAGAGATTGCCTTATCATCTGAGAGGGATGATACTCTCCTTGGACACGTGCAAGGAAGTCCTGGTTAAGCGTGGTCACTGGCGAGTTGTATTTCTATATTCCTACGTTATCTCATCCAGAAAGTGAGCATCTCTGTTTTGCAGCTTTCGGTAGAGAAATCTTCCATCGGATTGTTTTTGCTCTGCAGAAGTAGCACCGGTCATGTGAAGATTTGCCGCTAAATTATCTCCACCGGACAAACTGACGCCACGTTAAGCGGTTTGATTCCTTGAGGTAGTAGTACCAGAGGAGCAGATATGAAATTTTCACGGTGACCGGAGAATCTTCAGAGCAGCGCCGTCTGGCTAACTAGCCGGATTTTCCCTAGTTCCGTAGTCAGCTTGGCAGGCATTAATTCTGCAGTCTCTGCATCGCGCTCAATTACGTTGTATGAGCGTGCTCTCCGGCATCTTGTTTTCCTCCTTACGTTTCTTCCTTTGTCCGTTTTATTGTCGGAAGCAGATGCGATGTCACATGCATTTAGGAAGAAAAAATAATACCAAATTTTAAGCCAGGATACTTACCAAGCAAAGCTATAAAGGCAAATAATTTATAAGTGGAAGCTGGTTGCAGTCTTTACTCAAAGGTGATGGCATCTGTCATAATAAATAGGCCGTGTTTATGTAGAACCCACACCCAAGGACCTCAACGTTAAGACTATTAAACCCCCTAATGCCCTAGCGAGGGACCTAATAGTAGCGTATCTGTTATGGAGATGAAGGAAATAAAAGGGAGTTAAATGACTCGCTCGAGAATTCGCTGTTACTGGCAAAAATGAGATTTGAACTAATTGACCCCATCCTTCAGAGCCTTTCTTTTAACCTGGATACGATTCTGCTTCCTCACGTGCGGCTCTTTCACTAGCACCTTATCTCAACACATTCTATGTAAGCAGTCAGATAATTGTCACGTGTCTGAATTTTGTGGGGTGTTTTCCAATATGAGAAAATACGCCTAACATATTAAAGATATTCATTTTTTAGTCTCACTCCTCCAGATCATAGGTTCATCTCAACGATAAGGCATTTATTTTGAGGCCCGATTATATCTTATTCTTAGTTTGGAGAGCAATTTTTTTCTTTCCCCACATCTCAACAGATGATTATATTTTTACCCGCCGCACAAGCTAACTTCATACCTCATTTCTGCCACCGATGTGGCTATTTTCTATAATGTGAATGAAGTACCTGGCGTGATAAACATGAAAGAGTATCTGTGGTTTCATTTTCACGTACAATTGATGCTTTTCAAAGAATAAACCTATCGCTTGCTGCGGTATTTACTAAGTGTCCCTAGTTTAATTCTGATCTTCCCGGTTACTACTTCAATATAGCAAGCCGGTAAAGCAATTCAATATCATTTCTCTTCATTTACAACCGAGTTATATTATTTCAACATAATCATGCAGTAGCGGAATGAGTTATGTTTATGGCATACCATTGATATTGGAAAATGTGCATATAGATATTGTAATAATTCTACTATTACATTTCACTATCATCTTTTCTGTGACAGGAAAATGCAGTATTCCACTACGGTGAGTTACAAATGCTATACAGTGTAATCTTACCGAAATATTTCTTGCATTTTAGTTTTGCAGCGTTGACGATCCTTCGATGTTACCGTAAAAAAAAAAGATTAACATCGAGTCTGCGTATTCTTAAATGCTGTGTATTTTCACTTTCTTAAACTTGTCAATTAATCGACTTCTGTCACGTTAGCCCGGTGGATTAAAACCGTATGTCTCTAGCAATTTATATCAGTTTTTAAACTCTCCTAACAGTTTAACTTAATTTTTTTACTAATGAGCAAGTATTTCTGTATCTTGTCACGCAAATAATCTTTCTTGACATTGCTGAGAGAATTTTTTGCAGTGTTTTCTAACTTACTTTCTTGTAGGGAAGTTACTTACCTTGCTTACGAAAGTCAGGAGGTGGGAAAGAGGTCCTTTTGACGAAGTTCACAAACAGGTAGAAGATTCTGCCGTGTCTCGCGGTCCCTTTCAGTTACTATACAATACGTGTTACATTCCAGTGCCCCGAACTGTTACGTTCCCTATGTTTCGAGAGGCCTGATTCTTTCCTGTAGTTTTGCACTGTAACTCGTAAGATCCAGAGGAATCTGTGGAGACACGGGCACCTTGAGTATCGTGTTATGTTTTGGGCCCCTCGCTACACGAAAGACATCGAGGCCCTGGAACGTGTCCAGAGAAGGGCGACGAAACCGGTGAGGGGTCTGGAGCACAGGTCTTACGAGGAGCGGCCGAGGGAGCTGGGATTGTTCTGTCTGGAGAAGAGGAGGCTCAGGGGAGATCTCCCTGCACTCTACAACTTCCTGAAGGGAGGTTGTGAGGAGGAGGGGTTTGGCCTCTTCTCCCAGGCAACAAACAGGACCTGAGGAAACGGCCGCGAGTTGTGCCAAAGGAGATTTAGATTAGACGTAAGGGAAAATTTTTTCTCTCGGAGAGTGGTCAGGCACTGGAACGGCCTGCCTGAGGAGGCGGCGGAGTCACCGTCCGTGGCAGCGTGCAAGAGGCGTCTGGATGAGGAGCTACGAGATACAGTTTAGCAGCTTGTGTGAGCGATGGCAGTAGGAGGACGGTCGGACTAGATGATCTCATAGGTCCTTTCCAACCTCATGATTCTAGGATTCTATTATTCTACAATTCCGTAAGTCTGGAAATGGAAAAATTTAACGGAACCGGAATTCACATTGTATCTTAATATCAGGATTTCCTTTGACTGCCGACTGCAAGCAGAGTCTGAATGCCGTGCACTGATTCCGAGCGGAAAAAATAAACCATTTCGTCATTTGTGAATTAGGAATAGCACTGATTCACAGTCTGTGACCTGGGGAAAATATTCTCACAGCCAGTGACCATTTTTCAAGGTTTTGGGGGTCTAAACCTCGATCTACCCTGCTATCCATTTTCTCAACTCATATGAAACTGCACTCTTTCTAGTATCGCATCAAAGTTGCACTGTTTTATTCTTTTTAGGAAATCCTGCTAAGAATGCTTTTCTTTTTTTTCCCTCTCCTAGTAATAGATATTGGTATCTGTATTGGGTTTCTGCGGCAGGACTTTGGAAGGAACGGGAGCGGCAGCAGCGATCTCTGTGAAATATCAGGGGATGCCTGCAACAATTACAACTGGTTTCAGGCCACTATGCGCCGGACCTATCCCAGGACCTAGACGATTTTGTTAGCAGAGCTGCTGGTGAAAAGGAACGTAAGAAAGGACGGAAAGAACTTGACAGGGATACAATGCGAGTGAAAAGGAGCAGGGGGAACGTGAAGGTCGGAGAAGGAGGCGTTCCACGACGGAGCAGGCAACCCGTGCACATGTAACTCGCTCAAGAGGAGTTACTTCACCAACGGGACCGCTGCTTGCGCAGACAAACCCCCACTGAAGCAGGTACGCCCCAGAGGGACGGCAGCCTACGGGTGCCCACGCTGGAGCGGAGGAAAAGAGTGAGAGGGAAGGAACATCGGAGAGAAAACACAACGTAATCCTTCACTGTCTACTCCATCACAGAAGGATTGGAGTATAACCCGTAGCGATAATAGCCACGGGTTAGTGAGAAGTGAATCCCGTGAACGGCGGAGAAGAAAAGTGTTTTCCCAAAGCATATTATTTTTGTTTATTATAATCATTATTTCCTACTACTCAAATCAGTAATTATTTATTTTAATTGACAGTCAATTAATTTTCCCAAGCCAAGTTTGTTTTTCTCACGACCGAACCGGTAAGCAATATCTCCTCGTTCTTTTGTTGTCCAGAGATTTCTAGCTTCAGTTTCCAATGAAGAGCACCGAGAGAACGGCCAGGCGAGAGCGTGTCTGTTAGCCACAGTTAACTCACCACAGCATCAGCGCAGACACTCAGCTGTTTAGCTGGAAAGCAATAGAGCGATTGAACGTAGCTTTGAGCATTGCTCTAGTTGTGACGGAAGGCAGTTCACTTTTAGGTACTGCCAGAGAAAACGGAACCGCCTTTCTCGTCATCCGTCTCTGCCAGAGTAAGAAATAGGTAGCAGTTAAACAGGTAGCCCTTAATTCTTCCAACTTAATTTAGTTTAGAATAATATTTTGAGTTTGACTGAAGTTGTACAAAAATTACAGCCTAGAAATGACAAACTGTTATTATTATTTCCCATCGCCGAGAGAGTCGAATTGCATGAGGGAACACATTGAGAGGACAGTAAGCGTTTAGTAGCTGCGAATACTTATTCGCTCGCAGTTAACCTAGAAATTATTTCAAAACAAAGCCAGCGAATATGACTTCCACAATAACTGACAACCTTCTGTTGCGCATCGGTGATGTGACCTATGTGATATTAAGTACCCTGTGTAGGCGTAACTTGACAACAGAGAAGGTGATTTATTTTCTAAGTTTGTTTTGTGCATTTTTGTTTGTTTGAATACTTATATAGTCCTACCAAGTGTGGTGTTGTACTTCAAGGCGAGGTTGCGGTCTGTATTTTATTACTTGTTAGAACATTAGTTAGAAAAAATTAATAAAACTGTACACAAATTCAGCAATGCGATCATTGACTAACTTGAACGCTTAGCTTTGCTGGGGACTTGAAAATTGCCGGACGTACAGACGCATTGCTTGTACAACGAATACTCTTCCAGAGCTGGGAAAAATTTTATCAAAAGCAAACCCAATCGAAAACCACATCTCTGCTCTTGCAAAGATGTTGTATCTCTATGCCATCATACATTGTGATTGGTTAAAAAAAAAAAAAAAAAAATTGGCTCAGCCTCAGTTGATCCATTTCTATCGTAGGGTGTCTCGGGTGGTAAAGGACCTTAAAGATCACCTAGTTCGAACACCTATGCCACGGCAGCGCTCCCACTCACTCCATCGGGCTGCCCGGAGCCCCATCCAACCCGACCTGGAACACCTCCGGAGACAGGGCCGTCATGACTTCTCTGGGTATCCCGTGCCAGTGCCTCACCACCCCGAGTAAAAAATTCCTGCCTCCTAATATCTAACCTAAATCTTCCCTCTTGTAATTTAAAGCTATTCCGCTTTGTCCTGTCACTATCAGGCTGTAGTGGAAATGCTAAGTCAGGTCTGGATCTGGTGATTGAGCACCTGGCGGAAAGGCGGGGCCAACCCGGGGGAGCTGAGGTGCACGTAATGCTGCTGAGTGACAGGAAGGGGTGGAGCCAGGACCCACCCCTTTCCAGACCTCATTTAAAGGTTGGCAGTGGAGCTGAGGGCACCTTGCTGGAGGTCCTGGCCTATCTGAGGCTTTCTGAAGATAAGCAGCTGTTTGTTTGTTTGTTTGTTTGTGCATCTGTGGCAGCTCCTGTGTTTAGGCTTGTCCTCATTTGCGGCAGCCTAGGACTTTGCCACCCTGCTACTGTCGCTGTACTTTCAATTGTGTCGTAGCGTTACACAGACCACGTAAAAAGCTGCTCTTCCTCCTGTTTATAATTTCCCTTTGAGTGCTAGAAGCCCACAGTGAGGCCTTTTCTTCTCTGAGATAAGCAATCCCAATTCCCTCAACTTGTCTTGACAGGAGAGGTGCTGCAGCCCTTTGCTTGTATTTGTGGCCTTCCTCTGGACCCACTCTAGCAGGTCTGCGTTATTTCTCATGCCAAGGGCCCCAGGCACAGCAGTCCAGCTGGGGCTTCTTAAAAATGGGTGTGTGATGTTCTTCTAGTCACTGGACAGTTGCCCGACAATTGTCAAATGCGATGGAGCGCAGTGCGGTCTCTTTGGGACTCTGGGATGCGTGTTATCAGGCCCTGTGGACTTGAGCACGTTCGGACTCATCGGGTAGTTTCAGACTCGCTCTTCTCTTACTTTGGGAGGGATTTTGCTTGCACAGCTGCCGCAGCTCAGAAGTCTAGGGATGAGAGATATGGGTAGCCAGACCGCCTGTGAAGATTGAGGCACAGTAACTCGTTGTGCGCCTCAGCCTCCCCTATGTCCATTGTTGCCTCTTCTCCCTTCTTGCTTATCGGAGGGAGTATGCTTTCCTCGGCCTTTCTCTTCTGAGCAGTGTACCTGTAGAAATCCTTTCTTGTTATTTTCTTTAAATCGTCTACTGACTTCAGTTTCATCTGTGTGTTGGTTGATTTGTCTCCACGTGCCTGGAAAGCATGTCTGCGTTCTTCCCGGGTGACGCATCCCTGTTTCCCCTGCCCTTACTTTTTTTCTTTCTTTTCTCTTGTTTTTTCCCCAGCAAGTCATTGCTCTGTTGCATGCTGGTTTCCTGCCTTCTGAGCTCGGTTTCTACTGCTGGGGGCTGGGGAACTCTCATGCTCTTGGAAAGGCATTCTTAAGGAGTTCCTTTTATGCTCTTTTATAATTTGGCATTTGAGGGGAAAAAAATATATAGATAGATATACATGTATATTTCTTCTGAGATTCTTGTCTGTTTCTGCAGGTGGGCCTTCTTAACGGTATGAGTCTTGTGTGCCGTGAATTGAAATAAAACTTGTCCGAGCACAGAATGTACTGTAGTGTTAACAACTTGGGCCGCGTAAAAGGTTATTTTCCTAGGGTTTTTGTTTTTTTTTTTTTTTTTTTAGAAAAATTATTAAAATACTCTGAGTTGGAGTACTGCCATTGCAAATTTACGTCTGGAAATCGGATTGGTTGGAAACCAGTTAGTTCTTGAGGATACGGCAGTTAGTTAAATTCTTTCTTTTAAGAGGTAGATGACTGCCCCATCTGGGAACCGAGCAAATTCTTCCTGCGGCTTTTCTAAGCAAGCGAGACCTCAGATTTTGCCTTTTATCTTAGCATAAATAGTTGAGAAGAGGCTTCAGCGAGTCGGACCGTAAGTTCAGGCATGCGCTCTTGTGTTTGATGGTCTTACTGTATCAGACTACTGTTAAAAACAGAACAAGAAAAAAGCCTATCAATCAATCAGCCCATCTGTCTCCACGGCCGTCTTCCCCAGCAGTACCGACCGGCGAGCTCAGTTTTCCTCCTCGGAATTCATTTGTGTCATTCTCCTGTGCTTTTGCTAGGCCAGTGAAGTTTGTGGGATCTCATCTCTGGGGAAACATAGTGAGAAGGATAAGCAATTCCGCTTCTGTCGGGGAAGCAGTTCTGTTTGACCTCTCAAGGCCAGTGCGTCTCGGGAGTCTGAACAGCTTATATTGTAAGCACTAAGATTTGCAGGTCTGTAAGGGAACTGCCAAGTCAGGGCCAGAACCACTGATTGAGCACCTGGAAGAAGAGACTGGGTCAGGCTTGGGAGCACAGGTGAAGGTGATTCACCTGTGAGAAGGGAAGGGAAGGAATGGAGCCAGGCTCCACCCCTCTTAATCCTCATTTAAGGGCTGACTGCCACTGAGGAAGGATCTTTTCCAGGAGATCCCTCCTTTGTGGAGTTCTTCCGTGAGCCTAGATATTCAGAGATGGGTAAGCATTCTTCTTTTTGTGTCATCTTCTCATTGTGCTGGTCCCGGTGCGGTTACGAAGATGAAATCTGAAACCTTGCTCTTTCCTTACTTTTCGTCCTCCTACTGCTGCTTTTTGTTGCGTCAAGTACTTATGAACCTATGAACCGCTGAGAAAGGCTTAATTGGGTAAGGAAGTTTATTAGACCTCCTACTGTCCTTGTACGGTTTAGTTTTACTTTTATTTCTTTTCAAATAAAAAAGTCTCCTTAATTTGACATTGAGTAGGTATGGAGGGGGGGAATTCGTCTTCTGAGATGATGCTGAAGGGAGGTAACTATGGATGTTATTACTGCATGTGAGCGCAGAAACTGGAAAAGAAAGATACTCGCATGCTGCATGACAAGAGATTGGTGCTCTAAATATAAATAATGACAGAACAAAGGTCAGATTATTGGAATAGCTCACTGTCAAATGCTGTTTGTTGTTGACAAGCTTACATGAATTAGGGATTAGGGATTTTGTTTCTGATTCGTCACAGAAATTAAAGAAAGGAAATCCTTTTTTCTCTTATCTGATGGAGGAATACACTCATACAGCCTGGGCCTCTGGCTGAAGTGAGAGTGAGGAGAGTGTATACTTGCTTTTGTAATGAAAGACATTATGAAGACTGCTATGTATGTTGGAAGCTCTCTTCTGAACGTGGGCACCTGGGATATACCTTATGGACCATTAGAGGTGGTTTTTTGGTGGTTTTAGGCTTTATAGTTGCAAACTGTACTTCTTGCTCAGCCATTCTGGGTATTAATGGTAGGATACACGCTAATAGTTACTGTGCCAAAAATGTGAACAACTGTGAAATGACTTGGATATTTTTAACTGCTACAATCCAACTCAGGGTGGGAGAAAATCCTTCTGTACTTGTAGCTATGAATTTATTACTGATTTAAGACAGATCTTATTTCATTCCTGTATTAGAGGGATGCATTCATTACCTTCAACTGTCTACTACATCCTGATTCAATAATTGCTCTATCATCTTCTGTTTTTTAACTAACTATTCCTATGAGTTTATCACCAATTGGAGCTGTCCCACCATCTGAGAGAACACGCACTTCACGAAAGTGAGATGTATTCACTTATGGTTTAGTTCCAAGTGTGTATTATCCCTTTGAGTAGGTAAGGAAATAAAGAAAAGCTGTATCAGGTAAGGGGAACTGGAAACTAGAGCCTGTGTCAGAAAACAGCCCTTCCTAATTGTACTTCTTAAAACAAATGAACAGCTAAGCAATGACTCAGCCCCATATGAGAGAGGCTCCAAGCATTTCTTAGAATAAATGAGATCACAAGAGGCTAGGAGACAGGTGCTTCTTGTCAGTAACAGTTTTCTTTGGTATTTCTATAAATGATCATGACGCAGGAGTCAAACATGTATTTATTTAGCATGTTTGCTGATTACACTAAATTAGGAGGAGCTGCAGCCTTCTCAGGGGTAGAAAGGCTCTGCTGTGGCAGGCTCTACAGTTGTCAACCACACAAAGCACAAGCACCTGCAGGTGACCCACCCCAGCTCCATATACAGACAAGAGATGAGGCTGGACAGCTGCCTTGCAGGAAAGACCAGGGCCACAGCTGCCAGCCAGTTGAACTAGAGTCGCAGCATGCACCAGCAGTTGAGGGGGGGCCAACCAAACCCCCTGCAGGTGCAGCAGCAGGCCCAGCACTATGAGCCAAGCAAAGGAAGAGATTGTCCCACTCCACCATGTCCTGGCCTCACTGTGAATGTTGGGTGCAGTTCTGGACACTGCAGTATAAAACCAACAAGAAATAAAGGCTGCAGAAAGCATTCAAGGAAAGGCTCAAACTCCCTCTCTCCAACTAGCTGCAAGGAGGCTGTAGCAAGGTGGGGGTCAGCTTCTTTTCCTCTGTAGCTGGCACTAGGATGAGAGGGAATGGCCTGATGTTAGGTAGTGGAGATTCAAAGGGGAGATAGGAAAAACTTGCCAGAAAAAGGTGGGTGAGGTATTGGAACAGGCTTTCCCCCAGCAGCAGTGACAGCCCAGGGCTGCCAGAGTTCAATAAGCATTTGGAGGTCACTCTCAGACAATGTGGCTGAAGTCTGAGGTGAGGGTGCCTCCTGCTATAGGCTGCTTTCTCATTTTATGAACAAGACAACATTTCATTGAGTTAGTTTGTTTCTTCGTAAACTCTTCTTCTCATCTCAGTAACGTACATTTCAGACAGCCGTGTGGAAAACAAGCCTCCATTCTGTGTAACGCAAGGAGCAACACAATCACCTGTCACCATCATCTTTAACTTGTAAGTAAAATAACCTAGTAACTCTGAAGTCATTAGGTAAGCACTATCCTATCAAACTCGATGGACTCCATTTGCTATTGTGAATTATCTACACATTGCACTTCAACAGCTGCAGCATTAAATCATTAACTAACTAAAAGTGAAGGAACTCATTGTAGACTCTTGCATAAGGGTACAATATATTACACAAACATTTAACAGAGGCAGAACCCCAACACAGATCTACTACTTTTGTTAAGAAAGCTCAATGCAGAGCACAAAGTATTTTTGTCATTCATCACAGTTTTGTCCCAACTGAGACCAAGATTTGTGGGAACTAACTTACTAGGATTCAACACAGAATTTTGCCAAGTAGCGCTAGCTCAGGTTACCTACCGAGAAACTAGAGTTCTCAGCAAACTCATCTTAGAAAAGGAAAGCATAATTTTATTTTGCAAGACGGTCGCTGCCACTCCGTTCTCAGGACAGCGCACCCACCTTTGAGCTCGGGAAGCTCTACTGAATTCAAGAAACATTTCAATCCAGAAATACAGCTGCAACAGTACAAACACTGGCACCATACTAGGTGATTTCACTCAGCAAGTAAAGCTGAGTCTGACACAGCATACTTTTGCAGTAGATAACTTGTAAAAATATTTGTTATTGATTTAAGTCTCGCTTTTTCTTTTACAGAGCACGCAATGCCAAACAGCCGATTGCTTAAGGGATCATTTTTCTCCCTTTTCGTGTTCCCCAAGATAAACAACATCAGCAAGGGAACAAGGCCCAAGTGCAGAAATAGACAGGGCATCCTTTTGTTTGGCGGTAAGCAAGGATTTACTGTTGTTTTAAGTCAGAGACAGGCATCCACCAAAAAGCCTGAGCTAGCTAAGCCTCGCCATTCCATTTTAGCACAGGCATCCCCATTCCTGCACTCAATGCCAAGTGCTTACACCTGTAGTAGAAATGGTCTTTCCAAAAAGCCTTCACAAGCTGATAATTCTTCTACAAAAGGGAAGAATCAACTGCTTCCTACTTTACAGAAGCAAGCTCATTTACCAGTACTGTAGGAGCATACACTGAAATAAGAACAATTATTCAAAGATCTCCTGTCTTCTTGCTCAAGTGAACTTAAATTGACTCCTCAAAAGAGGGAGACCTAGTAAGCTTAGACAACTTAAATTTAAAGTTGTCTGTCCCATGATTCTATTGGGCACATTTTACAGGAGGCATGCTCTTGAATACTGAGTAAAACCTTACCCACAGAAGAGTTTTCTACACTTACTTCATATAAAAATAGAGTTGGCCTCAGAGAACTCTCACAAAAGGAGCTTTCACAGGTATTTCCATTTTTTAATTTTCCTGTTAGTCTGATTTTCCTCCAAGAGGAGATGGCAAAGAAAGTCAGAACACAGCAGCAACTTCCCTCCTTCCTAACCATCTCAGTCTATTTAGCTTGTTGATATTGTAAGCCACCCATAGTATACACAGGACATATAAATGAGACACATTACACAAGCATTTCACCTCCAGCTGCTTACCCAAACCCTTTTAAGTGGGAAATCCCCCTACACCCCTCCAGGCACATTAAATTACTATGCAGAACAAGCATCTTCTCACATCAGAGGAGTTTCAAACAGGTTTTACCTGACATTTGAAATATCTAATTTTTCTCCTTCAGCAGGACACAGAACCCAGCTCCTCCCAGCTCTCTCTTCTTCCTTCAGGACCAGCAGCACCACCACAAAACAGCCATCACCACACAGGAGCCACTCCAGGACCCAAGGAAGAGACCCCTTCACCAGGGAGATCTCCCCCCCCGCACCCCCACTCAGGGGGGCCCGAGAGACAGGAGGGCCCCCC
>JACDJE010000083.1:2017184-2157450 GCA_016647715.1 Pavo muticus
GACGCGGGTTCGGGGCTGCGGTTTCCGCCGCGCTCGGGGGTTGCGGGGCCGCGGAGCGCCCGGGCGGTGCCGCGGGGGGAGGGGGGTGAGGAGGGTGGCGGACACCGAGCTGTTCCCCCTGGGAGCTGCAGGGAGAGCGCGGGGCCGCTTTCCCTCCTCTTCGGCGGAGGGGTGCGGGGCTCGGACTCTTCGGCTGTTTGCGGCTTCAGGGCCGCTCTGCGCTTTGCCGTCGGATTGACTCCGCAGGCACTCGCGGGGCTTCGCGGGGACGCTCCAAAGGGATTTTTTTTTATTATTATTATTTTTTCTTTTCGGGTGGAAGATCTGAAAGAGGTATCCGTTGTTTGGCAGTGCCGCTCAGTCCGTCTTCATTACTTCAACATTGTGCATTTGCTAATTTGGAAGCCCCTTCCCATTGACAGCGCTGCTCCATACACCTGCAAGCAATTTGCAGCGCCGAATTGCGGGATGGCAGCTCGCACCTACCGCTTTTTTTTTTTTCCTTCGCTTTTCTCAATGCGCAGCAAATTTGGCTTTCAGTGCGTTATCTCTTTTGTTAATGCAAAAAGATTCCCTGGGCGAAAAAATTGCTCATAATTACCAGAGAGATGGGGAAACTGCATTAGAATAAATAAACCTGAAATTACTGTAATTATGTTGTGTTTGATGGGCTCGGCTTGTAATCAAGAAGAGAATACAGTGAAATGATGCTGACCCTCTTGGGTTTGCAGCTGTACGCGCACTTTGGGGTCTTTTTTCGCAGAAAAGAGTCATTCTGATCATCATTAAGCTGTGTGTAACCTATTTCCGAACTGTTTGAAAATGAGGGGCGCCTTTTTTTTATTTTTTTTTTCCCCGACGAGGGAAAAAATAGATCTCCAGATAGATCTCCAAATTACGCTTCGCCACTCGCAGCCCCATCCGCGGGGCTGTGCGCGCGGGGCGACGGCTGTTAAAGGGACAATGCTGGAAACAGGGGTTTAATCATTGTAATGAGGTATTGTCTCAATAGAAGCACCTTCGGATTATTCCGACTTTAATTAATATCCTCATTATGAATATCTCCTAATCAGATATGTGACGAACCCCTCGTCAGCGACGAGGCAGAACTAATGAGGCCCGGGTTGAGATTCGCGTCTCCCAGTGTACGATGAGAATAGACTCCGTACTCGGGACCGCCTCGCTGGGGCAGAGCTCCCCATTTCTGTGCTTGCGCCGTAAGCGCGGCGTTGGGCCACCACCCGGCGGACCCTGCCCGCTGTCCTGGCCCCGCTCAGAGCGCTCCGCGGGGACCGGCGCGGGTCCGCGGGCACTGCGCGGCCGCGGGCTTCGGCCGCAGCTCCCGGTCCCGGTGTGCGGCGCTCCGGGGAAGGGTTCTCCGGGCCGGGCCGGGCCGGGCCGGGCCGCGCAGCGTGTCCGCTCTGTGAGTGGGCACGAGGCCGAAGCCCCAAAGTCCCGAAGCCCGGAGCTGCCCGTGGGGCGCTTTATGGGCACCCGTCGGGCCCACGTTGCGCGTACGGAGCCCTTTCGGGCCGCCCAGCGAGACATGGACCACACGGAGCTCTTTTTCCAAACCATAATTTTACTGTCTCAAAGAAACTTTATAACTTATGTACAAAGGTTTGTGTGTTTTTTTTTTGTTTCTTTTTGTTTTTTTTTTTCTTTTCCTTCCCCAAATACAAAGCAATAAGTTAACATTCTCAATATAAAACTAAACTTTGACATATAGACACGAAACACAGCTGAGCTCAGGTATCACAACTTCCGAGGGTCACAAGAAAATGGCAAATCTCCGTACACAAAGCGTCATGTCGTACAGCCACACGAAACGGAAATCAGAATTAAAAAAAGAAAAAAAGAAAAGAAAAGAAAATAAAAGAAAAAGAAAAAGAAAAGCTAAATTTGTGCAACATGTTTACAGAACAATAAGGATTAAGAATCAAATATGTACAGCGGGAGCTCCCGCGCTCCGGGACGGGCCCCGCACTGCGGAGCGAGGGGTGCGCGGTCCCCCCGCTGCCTCCGTGCCGCGTCCCCACAGCGCTTCGCGGGGCCGCTCCGGGGCGGGGGGCGGTGCGCGGCCGTCCTTTGTTCGGCGCGGGGCGGTGCGCGGCGTCGGGGCCGGGATCTCCACAGCAGCGAAGTAGAAAAGCGATGGGAAAAGTTACAAAGCGCGTCCTTCCGTGCGGCGTTTCGGTTTTGTTTTTTGCTTAGTTTTTGGTCGAGGAAACGGCACCGGGCGCTTTCGTCGGAACCGCGCGCTCCGCGGCCGGCCGCGCCCGGAGCTCCTCAGCGGTAATTCGGTCAATAAATAAATTCCCTTTCTTCCCCTTCGACAACAACAAAAAATATACAGATGGACGGGGAAAGAGACGGGAAACGCAGAGGGGAACAAGCTCGGGACGCGGTACGGCCGCTGCCCCGCACCGCCGGGCCGCATCCGTGACCCAAATCCCACACGCACACAGACAGAGGGGCGGCCCCGATTGTCCCCCGGCCGCGCTTCGTCAGCTGCCGCCGGCGGGGACGCGCCGCGTCGCATCTGTGCCCGGAGCGGGAGGGCCCGGCCGGCTGCTGGCGCGCCTTTGTCCTCTTCTCCTTCCTCCTCCTCTCGGTTTCCCCCTCCCCCCCTTTTACTTTACTTTTTTTTCTTTTTTTTTTTTTTTTTTTTTTTTTTTTTTTTTTTTTTTTTTTGGTAACAGCGCCCAGCACTCGATTTCAGAACCAGTTCCTGTTCACAGGTGCCGCGCACGCCGGCCCCGACGGAAGACCCGATCCAAGCGCCCGTTCTCATTGTCCCCGCGGCCCGCCCCGCCGCCCTCCGGCCCCACCGGGGCTTTCCCACTCCCGCCGCCGTTTTTCCCCCCAGCTCCAGCCCCGACGGCTCCTCGGATCCCGGGACATGTCCGGAGGATCGCCCGCGGAGATTCCCTTCCGGGCTCGGATCGCACCTCCGCCGCCGGAGCCCTCTCAGCGGGAGACGGTGCCCCGGTCGGGGGCCGCTTACCGTGGTGCCACACCTCGGGGTGCCCGTGGAAGTACGACCCGATGCCGTGGCCGACGAAGAAGGGGCACACCTGGAAGCCGCCCCGCTGTGCCACAGAGCTGCAGGGCAAAGAGGACACCGTTAATGAGCACAGCCCGACCCCGCCACACATCCATACTGCCACCAGCAGCACCCAGCACAGGGCCGCTGCTGGCTCTGAAAGAGAGCAGCCATCACGTAACCATCATTAGGTTTCAGAGTGAACGGGCCTGCCGGGGCAGAGTGCAGCGCAGTGCAGCCCCTGCTGCTGGCAGTGCACTGCTGCATGCACCTGTGGCTTGCGCCAGTGGGGAGGGAAACACCAAGCTGTTCCCTTCTGAAATACTGCGAACATCCGGTACCAAAATGTACTGCAACTCCAGAAAATCTGTTCATGCAATAATGAACAATGTATTTCTACTGAACCCGTCAGCACAGTCCCCAAACCAAATCATAATAATTATGGCACTTCAGTTCTGCTGGGAAGATCTGTCCGGTCCTTCACAGCCTCTCAAAAAGCAAAAAACAGATGTCCTGTCTGCAGGAACAGAGCCCAGCCCAGGCCTCTTCCATGTCAGGAAAGCAAAATCCCACCCCGATGCCCAAAGCTGGGGACCCAGAGGTGCAGGACTGCCCTGTGGTGCAGACCGGGTTCTGCCAGTAGGCCACTCCACAGCACCGACCCAGGCAGCTCAGCCAGCAGAGCCAGCCTCATCCCAAATGGAGGTCTGGGGCACCTGAGGTGGAGCGCAAGAGACGGGGAGCTGCTCTTGAGTATCATCCGCACAGTGTGCCCAGAGCACACAGGAGCACAGGAGCGGGACAGGAGGCACTCTGTCTGAAAAGATTTTGTCTACGAACCTAAAAGCTTCATTTGTTCCATTTAAGATCATGGTGGGCCCTTCACACTTCAGGTTTGCTTGTAGTGACAGCTGAACAAACGTGCCTGCTGCCTCAATACAGAGAGCCATTGCATTTCTATCTGGAGAAGACTGGAAATATCAAGTTTAGCTGTCCCCAAATTCCTAATTTCTGGCAAAGAGGGATACTAATATGGCTAGAAGTTGGGCTTCAATTTGTGGCACTCAAGGTCCAGAGCTTGATGTTATATATAGTTTATGTGGAAAAAAACCCCACAACGGTTTATGCAGCAAGAGGTCCCAGCACTGAGGGAAGTCCATGCCCCCCACTGTGCCAGCCAGCCAGGGTCATGGCTGGGGCTGGCTGTGACAGTGCTGAAGGCCAAAGAAGATCAGAGAGGAATCACAAAGTCAGATTACTCAGAAACATACACAAAATGAAATGGAAGGTCTCCGGTGACCCAGCCTACAGCAGTGCAGATAATGGTTCCCAGACAGGGGAAGCTATTCCCTGAAGAGAGATGGGAGGCCTGACATGCACCACACGGTGAGCTGTCCCTTCTCCTTCACAGGGCTTTCTGTGAGAGCACAAATGGCCCCACCAGCTGCTTTGAGGCTGTGCCCCATGCCCAGCCCTGCTGAGCAAGGGCACCTGGGGCACTGGTGTGGCAGTGTTCCCTCCTCTTGCCCTGAAAGAAGTGGTTCTTGTGCATGGCAATGGTGAATTCTGCCACTTCCTTGCTGAAGAGATCAAAAACATCAGTACTTTGGTGGCTGGGATAAAAGCAGGGGACGCTGGAATCAAGACAGGAGATATGGAGCTCACAAGCTGTGACACTCGCACTGACAGGCACCCGCGCTCCCCTGCCTTCCCACTGGAACTTGTCTACAATCTGACTTGGTGTTCTTTACCTAAAAATGTAGTGTGACCAATCAACCTGACACGACAAGCAGAAAATCTGTGGAGAAAATAAGCTGCAGGTATACAACTTGGTCACACTCAGACCAGTTTTAACATTGTGCTTCAGAAGCTCCATATGGGGAATTTCAAAGCACTCCACAACTACTGGCTTCACTTCAGAGTACTGAGAAAACCCAGTGAGCTGTTACACCCACACGGGCACTGTGAAACCCCCGCTCCCATCACAAAGGTGGCTGCCAGCCCCGCTGCAGCCTGCTAGGGCCATTCTGTCAGCACGGGTGTGCTGCTTGCACAGGGAGGGCTGAGTGAACTGCTGGCCTCGGCCATGCCTCTGCCCACCAGCACCCAAGGATGCAAGACCTGGATAAGAAGCCTGGATGGCACAGAATGGGGCATTCTGCCCACCTTTGCCATTCGCAGCTGACAGGAGCTCAGCGTTCTGGCCTGGCTGCCTTACTCAGGATTTGCCAGCAGCAGCCTTTCTCTCCAGCTCTCCCTGGAGCGCAGCCCCAGAGGGGCTATATGGGCTACATGGGCCCACTCCGTGTAGGCACAGCTGGAGCGGCACTGGCTGCGGTGGGACAGGAGGGCGGGAAAGAGGCAGGGATGAGGGGAAGAAGAGCAGCAGTGAGGGGCTGAGGCATGGGCTGCCTCCCCTCAGCCGGGGCACGGCCCAGTCCTGCCGGTGCCTGCAGACAGCACGGACACACTGAGTTGGCAGCACAATAAAAACATAGGGATTCTTCACCACAACCATTGTTAAAAATATCCATTGATAACATTCACCATTACGCATTTTATTTTTGGAGCCATGTAGCACACTTGGGCAGAGGTGAATTGGTCAGGATTAAAAGCATAATCATTTAATGAGCCCAGTACTTGATTTCATGTTTTGCTGCCGAGCGGTACAGCCCAGCGGCTGCAGTTGAGTACCTGCAGGGCTGCTCCTCTGTGGCAGGTGGCAAAGCACCCATGCCGGGATGGAACAGCAGCAGCCGAGCTGGAAGGGGAAGGTCAGTGAGGGCAGCTCGTGGGCAGAGTAACAATGTGCTGCCATCGTGCTCCTGAGGGGACGGCAGAGCTGGGCATCAGCTTCTTCTTCACCAGATGGCATCCATCTAACCCCTGCCAGAGAAGGGATGACTGTGGAGACGTGCTGCAGCCCAACAAACTGCAACAGTGCAGCAACAGGGAGGGCCACATTTCTGCGAGCTCTCTCCAGTGCTCTGCCCCGCCTGAAAGGAGTTTTTGGATGTATGGGACAAATCTCTCCCATTGAGAGGCTGAAAAGCAAGTTGGCAGGACTTCCTTATAGGGCTGGGTCCTGTGCCTCCCACAGAGCCCCAGCGAGCATCCAGGAGTAAATAGGCATCCCATCTCCAGAGCGAACAACATCCATTCTCTCAGGACTGGGACTCCCATTCTGGGACCAAAAAATCCCAAACCTACACTGCCTTTTCTTTCTACTGGATTCTGTTGCTTTTTCCTCAAGTTAGGTCTGGTTGGGTACTCTAAGCCCTCACTAAAGAAACAAAGCAAACCAAACCCTGCTTTGGGCCTGGCCAACATCCTGCACTGAAACTTGGGCTGAGCATCGTGGGGAACCCATTCCCAGCTACAGGCACTTCCCCTCTCCCCAGAGCCAGAACTTCACTACCAGAATGACCAACCCTACCCACCCGACCGGCCCTTCCCATAGCAGCGGGCAGTGAGCCCGCCTGGGAGACACCAGGAGATAACAGATCCATGGGCACTGCTTTCTTATTTAGGGATATGCATGCATGTATCTTTTTTANCTCCCCGCCTCCCGCAGCCCGGCCGAGACCGGCCCAGCGGACGGGACGGGCGCGCGGCTTCGGTACGCGCGACTCCGCCGGGCCGGGCCCGGGGCCGCGGGGCGCGGAGGGGCCGTACCTGAGTCTGGGTGAGTCCCAGAGAGGCCGCGAGCTCGGCTCTCTCGGGCAGGGCCAGGTACTGGGTTTGCTGGAACCTCCTGTTCAGAGCCTGCAGCTGCAAACTGGAATAAATAGTCCTGGGTTTGCGGATTTTTTTCCCTTTCCCATTAAAGCGAACTTCCCCTCCTTCTACCACAGTGCTTTTCTCCGATTCGGCCCCTACAACCACAAACGGTGCACAGTAAATAACAGTGATAGCAGCGAGAGAACAGCAGTAACGGCGACGGCGACGGTAACAGCGCAGCGCTCACGGCGACGGGGCGGCGGAGCGCCGCAGCGCCAACAAAGGCTCCGCGCGGCGGTGGCAGCCCCGGCTCCATCCCAGCAAAGTTTGCTATTTTTACCGGCTGCAGTCGAGGTTTAATTACCCATAATTGCGTACATTGTTTATAGCGCTACGCAATAAATAATGACGGGGACCGCTCCGCGCGCAGCTGGGCTGGGTCCGCTCCGCTCGGCGCCCGCTCCCCGCGGCCCCGGCCCCGCCCGGCTCACACACAGAGCTCCGCGATGCCGCCTCGCTCCCCCCCCGGCGGATCTGCTTCGCTCCGCGCCCCCCGCCCCCGGCACCTACCTGTCTCCTCCAGCCGGGGCTGGGCCAGGCCGGAGCTGTTGGGGTAGGGCTGCACTGAACTGATGTAGGGGTTGCCGGAGTGGCTGCTCACCGAGTTCACATAGGGGTAGCCCAGCGGTCGGGAGAAGGACGAAGCTGTGCTGTACGCGCTGTCGGGCTGCGAGTGGCCCGCGGAGTGTAAACAGTGCATGGAATAGTGTCCGTGGGACATGGGAGAAGGAGACATTTGCTGGCCGGGCGGCCCGAACTCCATAAAGACGGCCTTCCCCGAGACGGGGCTGTTTAGACTCTCAGGCATGGTGGTCATGGTCATTTCTCGCCGCTGGGTCTGTGTGTGTGCTCTCTCTTCAGCGTGCCTTTTGGGGGTCTGTTGTGTTTCTCAGGACAGGAAAGAACCCAATTTAAGCGGAACAGGGTTTTCACTTTCCATTCATAAGAAAATGGAGTTTGTCTCTTTGAAAAGTCTGAGCGTGATGCCGCTCATCTACACAAACTCGCCTAAAAGCTTTGACTCAGCCGAGCCGATGAATATTCATGAGCCGGCGGAGCTGATTGGTTCCCCGTCTTGCATAATCGCTTTGGATTGGTCCGAGCCGCTCGGGGCTCGCCCGGACCCCGGTGAGCGCGGAGAGCCGCGCCGGCAGCGCCGCGCCTCCCGGCCGCACGCCCCGACGGCACCGCTGGACTGCCGGGAGCTGCCGCGGNTATCAGCCTAAATTAGATTTGCACATGGTAAAAAACATTTACTTTCAATAGAACCATATTAACTAATTTGAGAAAATAACAAATTTTGACTGGGAAAATATTATAGTATTTTTCACTTAACTAGTAATCCTAGACTGAGGGAATGCACAAGTTCAGGGATTCCCCATAATGACAATAAATGTTGAGGTATAATTAGTAATATTTTTGAAAGCCAACAATTGTTTCTTGAAAGAAAGGTACATTTTAGTTTCAAACTGGAACACAAATTACTGTATTTTTCTTACAATAGTGTTGAACTTTTATTTGAGGTTCTCTGTTTCTGAAAGCAGACATGATGGATTGAAATAAAAGATAATTTATTGCAATGCTTACTTTCAAGTGCAGAGAGAAGCAGTGTAATTGTAATTTACTGTAGCTGTCAAGGAAAATCTATCACAGATGACATTAAAATGACTTATTTTGCCTGAGCCACTTATTGTTTAAATGTGCATAATCTGATAGAAACAGATTTTTTTAAATCTGCTTTATATTGTTCTAAATTAATATCAAAACATATACTTAGGAGTTAAACATTTTAAACCATTTATTAATACTTTCCCCACTACTATTTTTTCCTACAAGTTGGAAATTGGTTTATTTAACAATATCACGTTTGTGTTTTCTAGCTCTATACACCCACAACAGTTCCACATATCTAAGCTCACTGGCTAAAAAGTAGATTTCAAACCAGGTTTGTTTCTGTCTGAAAGAGAAATGCCACCAACGGTAGAAGGAAATGGGAATACAGGGCCCAATTCTGTTCCCACTGGGGCCGATTGACAGTTTTGCCACCATCTTCAATAGGAACATGTTAGCAAAGATTCCCATTCTTCCAGGCAGAGTAACTCCTGAATCCACGTAATCTTGTTTTTACAACTCCTAGGCAATGCGATATGGAACTGCTGCCCATGAAACACTCTGCTTCAGCTTCCGCAACAAACACTGAGCTTCCGCAACAAAAAATACGTTACGATGCAAGCTTATTTCTGTAATACAACTGTTCCTGAACCATTTATAGGAAGCAAATATTCTGATTTTTGGTGTCTAAGATACGTTCTTGAGCACCTTTATATGGATGAAAGATACCTAGACACATCTCCATTCTGATGGGCCTAAACGTTCTCGGGTGTTTAGAATCTCTAAGTCTTCCAAAACAGAAGAATTCGATAGATGGATGCAAATGCAGAAAGCTGAGTAACCAGAAACACACGGCTTCACTCAATCTCTTTCAGCAGAGGCGCTGTTAAAGGGGTTCTGAACAAACCAGCACATTTACATTATCTACACGGTAAAATCTTGAAAAATGAAGTTAACGATCTGCTATTTCATATGTAGGATTGGACATCTACTGGCTTCGATTCGTCTGCTTTTAGAGAGAGCACTGACAATATATTTACACTCCGCAAGTAAACTGACCTCCGTAACAGCACAGTAAAAATTCAATGTCACATTCAATTCTGTTCTTTTCTCTTTTTTTTTAATCTTTTTTTTTTTTCTTAAATACAGCTAGAATTAATGTAGTGAATCTGTAATGAAATGCATTATCCTGCATGGAGATTTATCAGATTTTCCAATTGAATGCCATGCTTTGCTCGCACTAGCTGGAGTTCACCTGCATGTTGGTGTGGCGTGTGGCTCCTTTTTGTAAAGAGTTAAGTTGAACACAAAAAAAGGGAACAAAGGTCAGCACCCAGCCGCCACTTGAATGTGAGATTTTTCTTTTTATTCCCCTTGATGTATACTAGGCTCTGTGTTATTAGTCTTAATGATGGAAAATTGTAGTGTTGATACAAATCTTTTTTTCAAAGTAGTAGGCGGGAGCTCCATTTGTTAGTAAGTTTTTTTGTGACTAAAAGCCATGGACAGTACATTTATGTAGCAGTAAAAGGCCTAGATGCTCTTTCCATAGCAGAGCTAATTATTCCTACTGTGACCTTACTGATCTACCCTGTTCCTAGTACATCTCATCTGCACGCCTGTTCCTCTGTGTAGATGGTGTCAGAGAATATGAAAAACCCTATAATGAAACCATTTTCATGATGGAGAAAGGCTACTGGAGTTGCACTTGCTACAAAGAGGCTCAATTATATGAGTAATTGTGATAATTTTCTACATTCATAGCCTTCAATGGGGAAAAAAGAATGAGAGCCACAAAGGAAAATTACTTTAACAAGAAAGTACAGAGAGTAAAAATGGAAGAAGAGACAAAAAGGGGGAAAAAATAACCAGAAAAAAAAGTTTAAAAAATAGATCTGGAGGGAGGAATAGCAAGACAGGGAGAACAACAGAAATGCTCAAAAAGCCTATGTGCAGCTGTGTTGCACAATTAAATTGAATTTTTTTTTCTGCAGTTGATGAATGTGACTACTGCAAATGTGCCTCTGTAGTTAGCTATCATTTGTTGTTCCGTGACAGGAAAAGGATAATTACCTCTCAGAGAGAATCAAAGGCTGACATGCCCTTTAGACACAGCCATGAATGCAGAGCTCGATAGAATGCTTGAATAAGAATCTAGTGTTCTGTGCCCCCTTCTACTCAAGAATAAATTTTGTTAAAATGCAAGAGCACCACCAGTAAATTTGTTGAACCCTAGGTGTTCAAAAATATGAGGTGCATCTATCGACTCATCCCATTTGCAAAAATAAAACTACATTTTGAATTCACTTCTATTATATTCATGGACAGTAAGATAGTGAGATATGCATTAAATTTCTTTTCCCAGTAGGGGTCTGATTCAACATTTCCTATGAAAGAACAGAAAGACACTATCCTTTTTCTCCAGGCTAGTTAGCCTATAATTTAAAACTGTCAAAAACACAATTTTATACAAAGTCTTCAATAAAAGCTTCTCAGATATAACCCAAAGAGGTTTTACTAAAGTTTGATTCAGACCCTGTTACAATATTTTTAAAGCTATAAACACATCTGACTGATATTTTGCCGTTTGCTTTTTCCTTAAAGTATCTGAAGATTTACAAAGAAAAAAAAGCAGCATCCTTTCAAGGTGACTAAGCCTTGCAGCTTTTAAGTAATCGCAACGTATTCAATAGTATGCCGGGACCATTAACAGCCCAAGGAATACTGCTTAATGAAACGTATACAATACATGTCTTTTTAATTATTTTTTTGCAAACATTTTTAAATGATCTATAGGCCCCTAAAAAAATTAAGCACAATTTTATTCTAAACCGCTAGAAGAAGAGCCATGAGTGATGGCTAGAACAGATGCAAAACAGGGAAAAATCTCTTAACGTGAGCTCTTTCTTCCCTATGACGTTAGTATGCGCTGCTCTTTGTAAGATAAGAAGCTCTCGAGTTAAATATTTTTGTACTTTTTAAACAAAGAGACTTATTTATGTTGACTAACCCCTTTATAACATTCGTTATTGCTATACAATGAAAACAATGGCTTCTAACTTTCTTACATCATTAGACAGATGAGGTATAGTTTCACAAACAAATTAAAAAAAAAACAAAAAACCCACCACAGATTACATCTGTTAATATAAGTCTACCTTATGAATATCTTTGATTCTTTCCACAGTTATCTTTGCCGAGCCTGGTGCAACTCGCTTAAAAAAAAAAATCCCTCTTACCCAAGGAACAACATTATAGCTTGGCAGTTCACATACTGATATCAGACTGAAATGATGGTTTTGAATCATAAAACATGTCATCAGCTTTATACCAAACCTCCAATAACCTTTGTCCCACTTGCCAGCCCTCCCTTTACTTGTCAATATAAGGCTTACCTGATTGTGTTTCCAATTACAGAGAAGGGAGCCCCTGGTCTGCAAGCTGCAATTGCTTCATCTCTACATTTCCTGGCAACCTCCACTAACTTTTGACCAGATTTATCCACACTGCCCACCAGAAAGGTTTCAGAAGTGTCACCATGGTAGCCATTGTAATACACCTAAACACATGCAGAAATGTAAAGACAGTTTCTTGTTTTGCATCCAGAAACAGATCATCTAAACTAAATCCGTTCTTTCTAGGAATGAGCTTTGTATTGCAACAGACAGGTCACTGGTAGGCTGCACGCGAGAGAATGAGACCAGAAAAGCAAAACACCAGAGGGAGGGAAAAATAAAAAACACAACAACCATGAAAGACTGCAAGGTGCATAAGCGTTGCCAATTAAAAACTCGACAAATGCAGAAGTTGTGCTTGGCTGCCTAGCAGAGCACAGGAGGAGACACAGGTGACACTGCTCAGCTACGGGACAGGAACATGCCTGAAGCTAGGAGGGGGCCATGGGGTCACTCAGTGCCAAGGGGCTCCCTGGGCTGGGATGGGGAGAGCTGCCAGCCCATCAGCAGTGGTTGGGAGACCCTTCCCTCCACAGGGAATGTCCCCACGCCAGTACGGTGGGGTTCTGGTCAGGCAGAAGGCGCAGCGACCTGTTGTACTAATGACCTGTTGTACTAATGACCTGCTGGCTTTCTGCTTGTTTGTTTGTTTGACATTTCATAGGCTCAAAGCCTCAGCACTCCTGAAGTTCCCTCTTGGGCAGAGCTCTGCAGCACCGTGTGGAAAGGGGTTTTGCGGCTCTGCAGTACGGCAGGAGGGACACAACTGTGGGAGCAAGCCAAATTTCCCTACCGAAAGACAAATTGTAATGGGGCGCAGTTTTGATCTTCTAAAACATTTCTTTCCCCAAACAGTGGGCAACTATCCTCCTGGGACTAATGACTCACCAGGACTGAAGCACTGAACTTTTGCCACTCGCCAGCTATTTGTGAAAGACACAGACTCGCATTCCTTTTGGTCAATTGCAAATGGAAAAAAAATAAATTGGCTACAGACGGTTTATCTCAGGACCAGGTTTGTGTTGGGGGGGAGATGTAAAGAAAATGCAGGCAGCTGCTGGTGCACAGCACTGCACAGGACAGTGAATGGCAGCGAGGATCCAACTTTGCAGTCCTCCCGGCGCACATCTCCCTCTGCCAGCTGGAGCTGCTGCTAGATCTGCTTTTACAATTTAATGCCTGCTGGAGAGGTTTCACTCCAGCTAGTTCGTATATAAGCCAAACGAGTTCAGTTGTAGCTCTAGCAAGTACGGCACTTAAAAACCAAACAAAAACATTACACTTCATCATCCTGGAGAAACGAGCACAGATTTAAAACACAGCAGAGCTTAAAAATAATTGCATTTACTGCCGGCCATCAACAGCAATTATGTATTTTTAACATTAATAAACTACAACCACAGCAACTGTAACACACTAATTCCTTAAAAGTCAATGAAAGATTTGAGTTGTAAGAAGCTTTACCTGCCAATAGCTGGCTGGAAATTGTGCAGTGCTGACAGTTCACTGATGCATAATGCTTCTGTTTCTACACTTAAATACATTCTAAAGGCTACACAATGAAGCCAATAAAATTTGTATTTCACCTATGAAATTCTACCATCTTAATTGTGCAAAAATAGATTTTTTTCTTCAAATAATTTGTATGTCGTGCAAAGTGTTTATAGTTAATAACCAGAATATTATTTAATCATTTTATAGAACCTGTATGCAATTATAAACAATTTGTTGTGGCATATTTACTTTGATTTTTACACCGTTCCCCTGTGAAATGTCCCAATTTTGCTCATTAAAAATAAATTAAAAGATCAATTAGCAACAGTGCAAAGTAATATTTCTTCCTTAAATTGTTTGGAACTGAACAGTTCTCAAACACAGCACAGTTCAGTTTCGTGTGATATAAAATGTTTTCAAAGACAATTAGCAATTCTTACCCTTGCAGGAATCTTCACATTCATGGGAACTTCAAGATTTATTTTGTTTGTTGAGGGTAAACAGAACACAGTAAGAATATATTTTCCAAAAGACCACTAATATTTGGTTGTACATCTTTTGTAAAGCAGGGTGGAAAAGATGCATACTCCACGTTAACATAAAAGTATCTGGGTTAGTTATCATGGAAAGGATCTGTGATATGAATCTAAACAGTTGTGTTTTTTTCTAAATCTAAGGAGTTGTTATTATTATCCTGACAGATGAAATAACAGCAACAACAACAACAAAAAAAACAAACAAACCTTAATGAGTTACAAAGAAATGAGATGTTAAATCCTTAGCTGTTGTGAGCTGATTTGGTCCAGTAAAATGAGCAAAGCTACACCAGTTCACCACAGTAAAAAAATTAGGCCCAAAATATACTGTAAAAATGAAAGATCACACTGCGTGAAGCTGGCAGTCAGAATTCTACAATTAGAAATTATGGAGATGGGGAAGAAATGACAAGGAAAAAAATCCCCAGAACAACGCAGTTCTGGATCAGACGTATACCATGGGAAAAGGTCAGTGACCCTAATGTTCGTAGGAAAAGCGATTTAAAAGCTGGAATCTCATGCTCGGAGGTAAGTACAACTGAGATTTCTTCACTTCTACCAGTATGAAATTTGGGCCCAAGAAAAACAGTACTAAATTATCAAGAGTTTTTTAATGATTAAAAAATCTCATTCCTATGGTAATCCTTTGTATGTCACATATTGCAAAATAATGGCAGAATTCAAAAGACATCTGTGTCCGTATTAAAAATAAACACCACTTTGGGAAAATAAAAGCATGTGCAATGAAAAGACAAAAAGCTTCTGCAAGACACAAATACATTGTGCTGCCTATATGAAACAAGAATTAAGTTCCCAGTTTCCGTATTTTCCTGCTCCCACAAAAATCCAGCCGGTGTTTATTTAAGTAGCTGTAATTGACCATTCTCTGGAAATATTAAGTCACGGTTATATCACACTATTTCTGTTTCTGTGCAAAAGGTTCAGGGCTTTTATACCAGAAATGGAACACAACACTACCTTCGGGGATTTTAATAAATGTAGGGAACACTGCTAGCAAAAGAGTTGCTGTCCAAATAGACTGACATACACAGGCCAATGTAGCCTCTAATGACAGAGTAAGATAATGACAGGCCCCACTCAAAATCAGCAGGAAGAGGAAGATCAATCTTGGCAGAGTGAAGGAAAAATGCTGGCTTTCTTCATGTTAGCTCATCTCATACATATCTATCTTCAGCTGCTGCCCAGTACTGCGGTGCTCTGCATTAACTACACAGTGGATCAATAACAATTACACCTTCTCAGAAACATGACACATAGCAGGATTGGGTTGACATTTCACTTAGGCCAACATTGATCTCAGTGCATCTGATTCCAGTCCTAAATTCAAGTCAGGCCTGGGTCTAGCTGGAATAAACACACAGTTAAAAACAAAAAAGGAAACCAGCTGCTTGTGCCTTGCTTTAGAAGTAAACAGCACATCCATCTGTGCGCTCCCCATCTCCCATCCACTATTCTTCCTGTTGCTACCAGGAACTCTAAAGTTGATCAAAGACTATTTTTTATATGAATTACTCACCGTGACATCAATGTTGATAATATCTCCATCCTGAAGAGGTCGACTGAAACAAAAACAGAAAGGAGAAAAATAATGGTGACAGACGGTTCCCAACAAAGGGAACATAAGAATAAACACCTAATGACACATACATAAAAATCAGAGGGTAGAGATTTCGTGACGGAGGAAGGCAGAGGAAAGCAGAATAACCGTTTTTAACGTTCAGCTCCGACTACTTTGAGAACAAGTGTAGCTGAATATAAAATAATGAGAAACAACTAGCGGGAAAATATATCAACATCTGAAAAATCCACTATTATGTTTATTCTTTTTCTCTCACTAGGGTTTGTATTTTACTTTGTGAGTAGCTGAATGTGTTGCAAATGATGATAATAAAAAAACACATAAATTCAAGTAAATTTATTCCTTACCCTATACTTATTTCACTGGAGGAAAAAAATCAGAATTATTCTCAGTACTGTTTTTTGTTTTTTATTTTTATTTTCCATGCAGTAAACTCTAAAGGCACTATGCTGTTGTTTTTTTTCCCAGTACCTGGACAAACAGGATAATATTATTGTTTCTCTACTTCAAATACACTTCTATAGCATCTATCAGCATTGTGCGGTAACATGATATGCATCTGCAATACATCTATATGTGACATAACAGTTAAGCTGAAATATGTTCAATATTAAACACAATTTATTAATTTCAGTTCAACATTTTCATTCCCGGTGGTAAAATGTATATTACTGGGGAAATACCTGTCAGGAATACCATGACATACCACGTTGTTTACAGAAGTACAAACAGATTTTGGAAAACCTCCATAGCCAAGAGGTGAAGGATAGGCATTCTGTCTGATTATTTCATGATGAACAATGGAATCTATTTCTTCAGTTGTCATGCCAACCTGAAATATCAAAAATAACATTCTGTTAAAAAAGCAAAGCTAGTTTCTCATATTTACCGAATGTGATTGCAGCCAAACGTTTCAATGAAATCTTGGGTGTTTCAAATTCACTGCCTTGATCCAGCACATGAAACTGTCTGATACACTTCATTGACATACTGGACTATTTTTTAAAGAGAACAAGGTTTTAAACCAAGGATGCAGTAGAAACAAGCACTCAAATGTTCCTAAAAACCTAAAATATGCTCTTCATTTACTTCCAGTCCTTTTTTCCACATTTTCTCTCAGAGACACCGATTTTCCATGGCATCTTGTTTCAGTAGCTGCTACAGAAATGGTTTTCATGCTTCTAGTCCTTTGAACCATAGTACATTCTGCTTTTATTTGTAAAATAAAGGATATTAATTGTTTTTAACTGCCTAGTCCATATATCATTATGTACTTGCACATTTTACGAAATAGTTCTCTGAGTATTCCTTCATGTTGTAAAAGATCTAAATATTTGAATTCATATCTTGAAGATATTTTACTTCAAGTTGCCATAGGTTGGATGGCCACAGTGAATCTACACGCACTTATCCATCATTTTTTGGAATGTTCACTTTTATGCTTGATGCTTTCTAGATTCATCTTTTTCTCATGATTTTACATATTAAAAAAACCTCATAAATCATTCAGACATTTTCTGAGAATCTGTGGAATGGAAAACAAACATGCTTAAAATACTGTTCTTCTAGCTTTTCTTTTGGATCGACTCTGTCTTGAAACGGTTAGAGCTGAAATTTGAGATTTGGTAGGGAAACCTCCCTCATTGAGAAGAAGTGCCTTTGAGGGTTCCTGTGCAAATTGATTTTGATTTGAATGAGTTTTGAGCCTTTGAAAATCATACTTCATACACACACACTACAGCAGCTATGATTTCTGAGGACATTTTACTAACACGTTGAACGCAGGTAGGCTGCGGTGCAGAAGGCATACATAACCGTATGCTGAAATATTCAGCAATCACATACAGAGAATACAACGGAGGGCCCTCATGTCCTGTGCTGAGGATAAAGCTGGGTCTATTTGTTCAGCTTGCATCTTGCTCAGCATGGAAGCATGGCTGGGCCAATGAAGAGCAATGGCAAGACTCAATATGCAACTTGGGGTTCCCGTGCAGCTGCCCTGCTCTGCAGCAGCTGTGGTGGCCGCAGCTTCTGCACACCATCTGTGCCCAGCACTGCAGCCAGCAGTTCTGGCTCCATGCAGGTTTGTTGCTCCTGCCTTCACTCACCCATATACCACCTGCAGCAAACAGGCAGATGGAAGCACAGTGCACCACACTGGGTGCTGCCCCTGCCCAAGGAATTCAGTGCAGCTTTTGGATGCCCAGTGGACAAGGGTGTGCTGCCTGTGTGGGAGACTTATGTGCTATGAAAAGTTCTGCTTTTAGCAGTACCTGTTTTACTTGAGGAGGCACCTACAGTGCATCACATCCCTTACAGTTGACAAGGTTGACAAGGCAATATGACTGTATCCAAAAAAATATGTCCATGTAAGAGAATGTGCTGTTCTATTCCCAAATCTCTTCCCCAAACCTAGGAAGTGCTATCATATACAACACCACATGCTATTTTGAAGTCCAATGGGAAGTAAATGGCAGCAGCAAAAACACATGCTCAGTCCATGGTACCTCTGTATCCAAATGTAGTGATGCCACTGTTGTCACACTGGGGACATTACTGCTGGCAGATCACGGCATGGACACAAGCTCGTGCAGAGGGCTGTGTGCAAGGCGGGTTCAGCAGGACAGCAGAAACAGATGGAGAGATGGGGCTTTTCAGATAAAACTGGAATGCAGAGTCTCCTTTACAAGGGCAGCCTAAAAGAGCTTAGTTTGCTTTGTCCAGCACCCTGAAAGCTATAGGAACTCTAATCACTGCGTGAAGGGAATGGACTCAAGGAAAGCCAGGAAGCAGCTTAAATTAAAGAGCAGGGCTGGCATGAGAACAGATGGGTACAAACTGGTTGCACAAAGACACTCCCTGCTGATGAAGAGAGGCCCTGGGACATGCTTCCATTCAGAGCAGCCTTGGAGAAACGCTTGTAGTACAAAGCGGAGCTGGCCTGGACAGCGTCTCTGCTCTGAGTGCCACTTCCCTCCCTCCCAGCCCGTGCCAGCTCCTGGTCATCATTCCTCTCAAACACTCTCCTTCTCTCCTAGGATTGTTATGTGTATGTAGAAGCTTCTTGCTATTATGTACTGTTTGCAGTATCAACTTCATCATAAACTATATTGTGCTCCATACAAATGCATTTTATGCACAATTAAAAACATGTACGATAAAACGGTATTACGAAAATCTACTCTCGTTCGTAATTCCCACATTGCACTCTTGAGGTGGAGTCCTGATTCTTCAGATACATGTACATGTCCCTAACTTTACAGAAGCAAGTTTTATTGTACCAGGAAATAATTGCATGTAAAAAGTTAAATCTGCATATTTGTAAAATTAAAGCCTCAGGCAGTTTTGTTACTGGCCACCCCAGCTCCAGAACTAAATCTCTAGGACAGTGCAATGAGAACAGAAGGAAAAATGCATGGTAAACTGATATATTTTTCCCTTTTTAAGTAAATGACATTGACTTACAGTCTCCATCTATCTCTGCGTCTCATAGCTACTCGGCCCATTTTACCCTATTCAGTATGCTATTACCTGAAATAACAAGGTAAGATGAAAAATCACTCCTTCATCTGCAAAAACTTGTAGTAGGCTCCTCCCAGCATATTTATTCTTGAGAGGTATCCCAAAAAGCATACTGTAGAAACATTACTGGAAACCTTGAGGCTTTATTACCAATGCACTCTGGAAAATAGTGTGGAGCTTGGCAGCTGTTTTTTCCAACAGCAGTTCAAAGGCTTGTGCTGTGCCAACCCTGTGGGACAGCAGGAGTTGAAGGACGAAGGGGAAGAGAGGCAGCAGCCTGGCCCCTTGGCCTTGCACACATGCAGAGTCAAAGAGCAGAATATATGAGGACGATTGGCCATAAAATTACAGGAAAAAAAAGAGTATCATGGGCCTTCTGAGAAACTCATTTGATTTGGCACAATCCGAACAGAGGGAAGATTACAGAGACTGCACCCGAGCCAGCAGCTCAGACTGCGTAGATTTAAAATATAGAAATAGTTATGTAAGTATATCAGGAAGTGAATCAGAAGTTATTAAATCCTTTTTCAGTTTCTACGTTAAAGTTGGATGCACAATAAGGACAGCCAACAAAAAAAAAAAAGGAGGAAAAAAAGTAAGTGAAAGCATAAAAGACATTCAAGCTGTTTGGGGACTTATGTAATCATTACCTTTAAGCCCTTTCCAGCCAGAAGCAGGACATGACGGGCCAATTGACAAGCCTGACGAAGCCCTTGAATCTGATCTTCATTCTTAATTTCTATGTCGTCTCCCCAGTCTGGTACAATGCCTGTCGTCACATAGTCTGGCTTCTTTATGTGCTTGGAGAAAAAGGATTGAAAATGAAGATCAGAAAACTGAGCATGACAATGGGATCATTTTCTCAGATAGTGCCTCCTGCTTCATGGCAGCTTGCCCTTTCTGTCGTAGTATCGACCTTCCTAAGCCATCAGGGCAAACCCTCAAGGCTGCCTCAGTATTGCTTCCACTGCCCTTTTGAACTTAACATTGCCTGGTACTACTGACTTGTGCAGTCTGTTAACCTCCCTATGCTGAAATTCTGAGGACTGCAGCCCACTTTTAGCACAGTCTCAAGTTTTAAAACTGTGAGAGAAAGACTTAGAACCTTTTTATTTTCTTCTGCAGAGAGTGCCACATCATATAGAAAAAGCATCTGAACACTGCAATGACCTGGACAACGCGATTAGATCCTTAGTTTTTTGCTCACACAAAACTTGTGCTAATTTTCATGAGACTGGTTTTTGTTTTTGTTTTTGTTTTTACTAAGAACTCTAGGATTTAACTTATTTTAATTTAGAGTTTTCACTTGTTAATCTAGTTCTCAAACTACGTGCCAACTTGTCCATCTACAATACTATGTGAGGATATCCCAATTTATGTGACATAGAAACAGTAATAAACTTTCTTTTCTGTTTGCACAGAAAGCTCTCAGTCTTCACATGGAGGTGAAATTTAATTTCTGATTATTTTTTTGAATACACAATAATTTCACAACAAGATAACACTGCACAGTGAGAAAAATGCACTTGGTTTCCACAGGCACTGGTGATCTCATGAGTGGGGTGGGAGAGTGTCTTCACCCACCAGAGTTGGGCTTTGCGTCAGTTCACAAAGCACAGAATCAAGCTGGCAGGGCAGGAGATGAAGCGGCCACTTCGGCTGTATACAAGACCACACAACATCCCAGTGTGCGGGTAAAGAAGAGTGGTGTAACCTACTAACTTCAGCAGGACTTCAAATAAGAAGGCCATTGTTGTTCCTACTGGTATTTCATCACTTCTTCTCTGGCTGAGTGTAACTGTATCTTTACCGAATTCACATCAACAGAATTTCAAATGTGAATTTCGTTTAAGATAAATGGCATATCAGCCTTTACAGCATCCTGTTGAAATATATACCACGAGACATAATTTAGAAGGAAAAATTACATTGGCTGGATTACCCACCGCATACACTACAGCACCTCCACCACCTCCTTGGAAGGCACTGATTTTCTAACTGCTGAGACCTGAACCTGTTGACCTGTGAAATCTGTTAAGAGAAAAATCCAAAGCAGCATATGTATAAACATCTACACCTACAGTTTCACAACAAAATATTGGGGAAAAAGCAAACATCATCTCGATCTGGTTTCTGGCATACTCTGTAGCAAGTGATAACCTTATCCTCAAGTTTTCAGAGTTGAAAAATTTAGACTAATTTCAGACAGCATAAGCACAGTGATCTGTGAGGAATACTTTTTAGTATGACAATATATTTCTTCCTCTTTATCCTAAAAGAAGCAAGTGATACAGTTTTTCAACCTTTGAAAACACAGAAAGCACAAAACCACATGCTTTCCCTGCACGCAGAGCTTCCATAGCTCCTTAGGTGTCAGAGCCCTACATTCAGCGTCCCCATCTGCTTTCCTAAACAACATTTTTTTTTGTATTTCTGGCCCATGGAAATATTTTGCACTTTGCACAAGGAATCTATAATCATGTGGAAATTACTAACGCTCATCCAGAAAGTGCTGCTTAGGAAGGGCAATTTTTTGGCTGAATGAAAGATGCTTTGAATGAAAGAGACAGTTGAACTGCGTGCTGTAATTAAAGAAAAAGAAAAAAAAATAAAGGAAACCAGAAGTGGAACATATGTTAAAATTAAATGAGAAAACCTCTTTTGGCCTGAAAATAAATAAAGAGAAAATTATATGTTGGAAGAAAAATAATACCCAGAGACAGTCAAGATTAGTTTGGAAGGAACAGTGGGGCTGTAGGGCAGCTACTAGCAGGTATTGTGTGCTCTCATCCTGAACCTGACTCAGCAATTAACAAAACGTTCAGGTAGACATAAACATTTTTATAATTAGCTTGCTAGAGATGTATACAGAAAAGGACTCAGATGTTCATGAATGATTCCTAATGATTTCTAGTAGGACTGTCTATAGCTGTCCAAGAGGAGAACCTGGACTAGAAGCATTAAGTGCTGACAGATGATTATAACATTCCATGTTTATACGAATGTAACTTAACGAGCCCCAGGTTTAAACTCTCCAATAACTAGATAAGTCACTCTGTTTAATGTGGTAGGGAGCTGAAAACTTCTCTCGCTAGCTTATTATTTCAAATACCAGGCCGCGTCATAGGACTGTATCCAAACCTTTGAATGCACTTGATCAGCTGTGCAGTCAACTCCTACACTGACTGAAAAACAGATTAGATAATAACAATTGCAGTACCTCAGGAACTGGATGAGCTGGAGAAACCATTGCTGGCCAAACTACACTATAAACAGCATTTCTTTGTCCCTGAGAAAAGAAGCATCTCCGTTGTTGATTGCTTGATTGCCTCCGCAGGTAGACACGATTGCATGAAGAAAAAATTCTGAGGCAGTCAGTCACAGAACCTGTTAACAGATAAGTTTGAAATGGTTAACTTTTCTTCTACTACCATGTTACAAATTGTAAATACGAAAAAAGACAGGCACCATGTAAAATAAACTGCAGAACTTGTGCAGTAGCCTAGAAATTGAAATCTTGTACCATTACAGTATTAACAGCAAGAAGCACGAGGGAAAAAAAATAAAAAACTCACAAAGCATTACATTAGAACTTTATAAAACATTGTATCTGTTTTGGTTTAATGCATTAAAATGTAGCACAGAAATTCCCCAAACCTCACAGCTAGGACTGACACCCAATCGGTTTGTAGCAGCTTGCACAGCTAGAAGCTGCACTGTGCAAGGCTTGGGGAAAGGGTAAACAGGGACAACTGCAAGAAATTAAGAGAGAAAAAAAAATAATTCCATGTTGATTTCAGACATTTTCATCCAAAAATTCTCAATGAATTCATCACACATTTGAGTTCTCATCATCTGCATCAAGATTCAAAGTTTGGGTTCAGTCTGCAGCCACCTCCTGCCTTAGCAGGAAGAGAACAAACAACACGAGTGATTTTTAGTCTTGGTCAAGGGCAATTGAGGCCACTGAGGTCTGTAATTGCCTTGGAGTATTTGAATCAGATTTCCCCTAATTCACATGGCAAGTTGGGATGGCAGTTCCTGAGTAATTATTGCCCTCATGCACTTTTTGGGCAATGATACATTTTGCCAAGAAAAATGGGCATGAAGGCCCAACTGTTGTCAGAAAGACAACAGAAACATAGTAAAGCATCACAAAAGATGACACTAGCATCAAGACAGCAAAGTACACTAAATTTGAGAGGATTATTTACACTGTCAAATTAAACAGTATAAAAGATTGTGTTTATTTCCTTTGCTAAAGAATTCTATAATCTAAACTGCAGTTTCTTTTTTTTTTTCATGATGGAATAAGGTTCACATAATAGTTAAATTGCCTTTGAAAGAAGTCATATGTGTATAAATAAAAGAGCAACCTTCTGTGGCAAGTAACCAATATGAACAATTAATACTCAGTAAAAAGAAAGTGGTTTTGTTAAAGAAGAGGTTACCTAAACATTTTTACATCACAGAAATTAAGAAATTTGTCTACTGCATATTTTTAACTATGTAAAAATTATTTTTTTTTTTAGGAGTTTTTTCTGTATCTTGTCTATTTTTATTTAGTGTATACACCATTCTTTGGCTACACTTCTCTTGTCCAGATGTCATAATATCTCTTCCCATGCACACTTGGCTTTATAGATGGCCCTTTTACATCACCCCACAATACACAGAAGAGTTGAACTACAAACTTCTTGAGCCCCCCAAAAATGAATGCAATTGCTGAAAAAGATTTGCTTTAGACTCATTCCTGAGTGTCTCCGTGCGCTGGGCAGCGCTAAGCTTAGTTAACAAGGTCTGAATTTGCGTTACACCTGAAAAGCTGTAGAGAATTTTACGCAATGCAAGATTTTTGCTGTTTTAAACTGTTCCTAAGTAATGACGCAGAGTTGGAGGGCGAGGCTCAGATCCCGCTGTCAGCACAACCTGGGTACCCTACTGCCAGTCCCCTGCTTCCCGAGGGGAGAGAGCGCCTCTGTGGAAGAGGAGCTGCCCCATTAACAGGGGGCTGTCTTGGACTGGCGTTCTGTAAGTTATCATCTCATCACTAGCTTCATCTCTTACTACTTTCCTAGCATTTCCTTCACAAGGAAAAAATCTTGTCCAAATGAAAAACAAAACCCTGCAGAGTGCAGAAGCTCATCCAAAGAGCCTGAAGCATCCTACAACTCCTTGAACAGCTTGCACACATTTTTGGAAGCTGAAAACACAGAATCTGCAGAGGTGACAACTTTTGGGTCTTCAGAGGCAGCACCTTACAAAGCGCAGCAGGAGAACCTCGCTCTCACCACAGCTGATGGCACTGCCCCACAGCTCCGCACCCATGTGCTAAAGGCACCGAAACCCACGCACGTGGCCACGGGCAGCTGAAGTCCACATGGTCACCAACAGCCTAGGTCGTATTTCCAATGCTGCCCTTTCAATGGTACACCACTGGGCACCTGTCCAGCTGGGCACATTGCTCACTGGCAAAATAAAGGTGTAAGCGTGTCTGTCAGTTATTTGTCAGCAGAGCTCTGAATGTCCCAAATCAATGCATCAAACCAATTCAGATCAGTGGGTTCAAGCCTATCAGCCATCCCACGTTCAGAAGGGATACCTTCTTACCAGGAATAATTTTTTTCCCTCTGTTCCCCCAAAGCCACACCACGAGTCTTGTCACAAGTAACAGGATAATGAGGTACCGTGGTCTGTTGTTATCCCACTAACTGCTCATTATAAACCAGACGTGCACAAAAATACCCACTGCTAAAACAGGTGAAATGCGACAACCAAATAAATATCACCACAGTATGAACTGTCTCCTAAAGCACATCACAAGAGTTACACACACAGAATAACTAAACCTTTGTTTGGAACAATACAAAATTATAAGAGAAAACATTCTCCTTCAAAGTAAAAATAAAATGGCATTAAAATATAATGACTTTACTGTTTCATAATGAAAATCTGGACTCCGTCCACTTCCTTCCATAAGAAGGCCTTCCTCATGTCTCCACAGCTCCTTTTATTTTCAGTCTCCCATATTCACAGCTAATTTGATATAGCAACACCATCAATCACCGAGACAGCAGCAACTGGCCATGTGCTCCGCGTCGCCCCAACCGCTGTGCTGCTGCCGGCCCCTCCATCCCGAGCAGCTCCTGGCAGCCTCTGATGGACTTCTCCTGCACCGACGCCCGAGCACATCCTTTTTGTGAAGCTTTCTGTGTGCATTAATTGCTGTGAGATGGTTCATAAAGGCAGGATTTAGGCGGTTTCCAGCAGAACTGCAGGCATCAGAGAGCCGGGCAGCCTGGAACACAGCAGCACAAGCAGGATGCGAGCCGCCATCTGTGTCTGCCTCTTCTCCCCCAGCAGCAAGGTTGCGTCACTTGCCACGAGTAACAGAATATATTTACTATCAACTGCAATAATGAGAATTATTATCGGTGTTCCTGAAATCACATCAGCAGAGATGATGCTCTGCGCGCAGAAAATTACAGACAACTGCTCCCCCGGCTCTCTGGTGAATCCCACTGTGCAGGCTGTGTGTGTGCCTGCTGCTGGATTCCTCTGCGCACCTCAGACTTTAATTTGTATTAATCATATAAATACGTGCTGCGAGCTTTCGTGAATTACCAGATGGATTTATCTTTTGTGGAAATCGCATTTTCTTTCCCTTTTAAATGAGTCAGCCAAAGGGGCTGAATACAGAATTCAAGTGCGGTGATGGGTGGGAGCGTTTTAACTGACTGATTTTGCAGCACAAATGTGCCCTATATTTATTAGCCTTTTACTCTAGGTCTATTTTAATTGTTATCTGCTACACAGTATAATGAAATGCTCCCATTTCACCCTCAGAGCAGAGAGTTTTTTATGTGTATCTCTATTAATGACCCTTAATTAAGCTGATTTTAGTCATTTAAATGTGATTTTCCTCTGGTCAAGAAGTATTTTTAAAGGGAGATGCTGGAAATGAACTTGCAGTTAAGCGCTTCTCTAACGCCTCTTCTTCAACGGTTACAGCAACCCATCTGCTACCTTTTCAACAAGGTGCAGAGTGGCCACGCAAAAAACCGTTCATCCATATGAGTCATCACATGTGGCTGTTAGTAAACAATTTTTTTGTATTTATTTATGAAAGACTTCAGGTTTCCCAACCATTAGCAAAAACGTTACCAAAGGCTGAACTTCATGACAGTTCTACGCTACAGCAAACACAAGGGCACACAGTGAAAGGGAAAAGAACCAAAATTAGAACATACTGAATACTTTCCGTCAGAAACCCTGTCCTAATATCTACAGAAGCACAGTAGTGAAATCATTTAGATTTACAAGAATTCATGCCAAACTGATTTAGGAAATAAAAGCAGCTTACTCTTGATAAAGCAAATTTTGCCTAGAATATATGAACATTGGAAACATCAGGTAACTTATTCTTAAATGCGTGATTTCATCTATTTTATCATTTAAAAAACCCCTGAATTATAATAACCATGCAAATCTTCTGAGTATATTGATATTTGAGGATAAAGCACTAGAGATTTTTAATCCGGCTCGTCAGGACTTCTTACTATTCTATCAATCACACCATTTTGCTTCTTGTGCAAATTCTCATTTTTTTTGAATCTTTAAAGTTTGCAGCAAAGTGTTAGAAAACGTGATAGGTGATAACATATGGAATCCAACCAATGCAACTAGATAAGATTTGATATAGCTTTTTATATTTAGTTAACAAATGCTCATATTTTTAAATCTGAACTAATGGTTGTGTCTTGATAGACCGTTATTTGTAATTGTAATTACAACTGTCTTAATAAAACACCGACTTTGTAATCCCAGTGTTGCAGAGGTATACGTTCAAGCTTCAAAAATAGACTGGGAAAGATTAAAGGGTCTCTCCAACTCCGTGTAACCTGTGTAACAGAAGAGCTGCTCACATTTCACAAGCAGTAACCTGTGCATTTGCTAAAAAAAAAATGTAAAAGAAAGAAAGAAGAAGAAAAAAAGAACAACATAGGGAAATGCCTCAGGCACAAGTTGAAACTGATTGGGCAAAGTAGAAGGACAAGAGCCCTTGAAATTAAACAAAAGCAAATTCATTCTGTTGACAGATGTTGATTACATCAAAGCTGCAAAATAACTTTTTCCTTTTTCTTTTTTTTTCCTTTTTTGCAACTAATACCTCTGCATTCTCTGTACATTAAGGATATAACACATCTTAATCAACACAATCCAACACATAGCAATTGTTAAATTTGGTAAAAGTATATTGTAATGAGGTCTTAACGACAGGCTTCTCTAAACAAGAGTGTATTCACATGGTCATGTCTGCACACCCGTGCTGGTCACGGCACCATCAGCCCCTTACTTCCAGGGGTTAACTGCTCTGGCAGCCAAATAAAATACAGAGAGAGCTGTGTAATTATGGAGACAGTCAAAGGGCAGACTCTATTTTGAAATCTATTTGCACAGACAAGGTCTTCCAATTTCGCTTACAGGAAACAAGCTGGTAAAGGGGTCTCCTCCTCTCCAGATGCTTTCCACACTTTTTTCCCACATCAGGAAATCATAGACATGGACACCATGCAGCACTGTTTCCTGGATTACAGGACTATGTCATTACACGGAAAAGAGCAAACCCATGCTCGTGAGAAATATTTCCTCCTAATTGCCCATATTAGGGGAAAGCAAAACCTACTAGGACTACTGAAAATGTGACCAGCAGCAATTTGTAAACAGGACGCAGCCATCGTGACGGTACTGGAAAAGAGAACACAGAAACGAAACGGTAAAAACATTCTGGTTTTAATAGCGTGACTGGGGAAATGAAATATTCATTAGGGTAGATATGACTTCAGTTATAACAGCAACACACTTATGACTGTACCCTGACAAACCAAAATCAGGACCAGCATGTTTCAAAATCTGTATTCACACTGGCATTGTTCAATTTAATTATTACGGTCAGTCAGATACTGATGACAGAAGTCGTTTGGTTAAGGAACCAAGGGTTGCTGTTCTCACTGCCCCATGAGCCCCGCTCCCCGTTCCCCAGGCCTCCTGCAGCCTGTCAGGCCCTCAGCACCAGCAACACTCCTGGCTGATAAGTGTTGCCTTTACTTCATGGAGAGCAGAGCCTGGCAATTTGTTTGCCATATACTAATACAAATGAATGTTTTAATTGGTTGGAAATTTGCAGACTCCATGGAAATGCATTCTTGTTTGGCTTTTCCTTATTATTACTCGCTGTAGTCTGGCACGCTAAGATGATGAATTAGATCCTTTTGAATAATGCAGATCTTCTAATTCATTATTCAATCAAACCTATGGCCAACAAAATAGCTGTTCTGCAAGTTGGTAAACTGGGAAGCCACAGAGAATCAGAACCTCTTCTATTTACAGGAAGGATGACAGCCTAAGGGTACTTCATCCCAATAATAACAACATTCAAGTAATAGTGCCCAGGTCATGACAAGCTGTGACCCTCCCGTAGCTCCGCCAGGAAGTTGGCTTGGTGCCACCTCCTATCAGCAGCAACCCACAGTACAACTTTAACAAATAAGGCCAAAAGGAAAAATTAATTTTATATCCTCAAAAACCCCTTCAACCGATTCCCTGAGCTCTTGTGTATACAAACACGCACACAGTCACACCAAGGCAGTGACTGAGCAAAATTCTGATGTCATTAAACAGTAATCTCCCATTTTATTACGGGGCTTAAAAAATGCAGAGTAGCATCTAGCTGTATTTGAATTATATTTATGCATATACCAAAAGAAATTAATTGTCTATTACCTGAAATGTGACTGGAGTGGAATACTTAACTTTGGAAACGAGGCACTGAAGCTCTCCTGTGCAGTTTTCCCTCCCAGTCCTATTTCTACTGAATCTTCCCTCTCCAACAGGGTAACACAAACAGAAAATAAACAGAAAGCGCTGCCGAGAGTACCACAGCAAATGAGTCAGATTGAAAAGCTGGACAAAGCAATATTAAGAGTTTCACACAGTTAATACCAGGGGAATTTAGGCTCCAAATTACAACATCTGGTAAATTTCAACTTCTGTGACTAGCAGGAGAAACATTCCTCTTCTGTTACTACATTCCTATATCGAGTAAATTAATTTATCATAAAGTCAATATATCAGAATGGGAAACATATCTGCTCGGGTCTGCATGTTAAAATCTCCTCTCAGACACCTTCTATCTACCTTTGGGTTCTGTAAAACATCAGAGGCATTGCTTATGCTCAGCAGGTTAGTTATTGAATTCCTCACTTTGATGTCGTAGGGAAGTAACAACTATCAGAACAAGTTAGTCAGTTTAAAAATAGCAGTCATTTCAGATTAAAAGAATAAGCCATTCCAATAGCCCTCACACACACACGTACAATACAGGATTTTGTCGTTAATATGCACCCACCCACTGCTTAATATTCACTGAGTCCTACCGGGATAAAATCTGCTCCGATGCTCTGGGAAACAAGTGCTTTTCAGCTGGCATGTTTACATGCTGCACCCATGCCTGAGGCAGCATTAAACGTTTCTGGCAGCAAGTTAAAAATAAATCCCACCTTAACATCTTACTTTTCCATCAGAAAAAGGGAAAAATATGACTGAATCACCACAAAAAGTGCTTTTTACAAATCCTTTCAGTGGATGAGCAGGGCTGCTGAAAAATAAGCAATATTTGCTCAGAAAACACAGGACTGCTCTCAAACTCAGGATTTTGTGCATAGGTTGAGGTACGCAGAGAAAACTGATGGTTAGCAGCCTTTTCTCCACGCAGAATACAAGACTCCTTGCAATAAACAACTGCAGCCCAATCTCTAAGGATACAAGATAATTCCTAAATGATAAGCTGGTCTTATCTCAAAATGAAAAAAAGAGTGTATATCATTGGCAATTTGGGAAGGAATATCTTAATAAAATACTTACATTACTACTCATTTGGTAGAAACAACAGTGTTTCTTGCCTCTTGCTGAATTTTATTAGTTACTTGTATTCCCCTGTTTCCACTTGAAAACGTAAGTTTTATTAGGACACTGAGTGTTATACTGAAAAAAAGATGTACGTGTTCTGTGCTGGAATGGGGGGTAAGGTACGGGCACTGCATCCTGTGCACTGGACTTCAAAATACACGAGCAGGCAGCTGTAAGAGCTTCCAGCTGCCCCAGCTACACTGCTGTGGTGTTTGAGGAAACAAGCTTTGATTTTTCCCCACGAAGATGCTCTGCACAAGGGAGATGCTCCAATCAAGAGCTTGCTGCAGATAACTTCTAGCATCCTTGTTAAAGCATTTATTTTTAAACCTGTCAGTCATCAAGATGCGCTTTTAATGCATAGCTTGAAAGCTTATTCATAAATATGTGACATTGGGCCACCGAATGAATTATAATGATAGGATTATGGATCAAATTTGGAAGAGTATAACGTCTGGGAGCTGTCCTAATTTTTTTTTAAATACCTTTCACTTATCTCCTTGCTAAACATTTACAAAGACCTCTTTCTTATCATAAAAGTCCCTGTTTATCAAACACTGATACAGGAAGAAGCTGTTTACCTTTTCAGAAGTACCAACATACATCACTTATGACAAAAAAAAACAAGCACTCCATAAGAAATGCTCAATCACTGTCAATCATATGCACTAAAATATACATAAACCAAAGCATGTGGTGTGAACTATATTGGATTCAAACTGAACACAGAATTACAACTATAACAAACAAGAAACAAATAATTACAAGTGACTCATAGGCCTATTTACACATCTCACAAAACCGCTGGAAAGGTGGGTAACCATAGAAACCTGACAGCCTAAATTCAGTGTTTTAAAATTTGTATTTACTTTAAAACGCTGAAAATGATGTCTCTATTTGCTAAAATTCATATTTTAAAGGCTTCAGCTTTTGCTTTGATACTTAAATGCTTAAAATTATTTCATCTATCTGTTACTAACAATTTGCTTGTTGGATTTGATTTTATTCAAGTGAAGATTACAATTTACTCTTTGTAACGTAAAATGTCAATACATTTGAATACTGCAAATTAATATTTCTAACACTTCTTTAACGGCTGAAATTAAATAATGATACCAAGCAGTGCTGAACTTACTATTAAATGTTTTGCATACAGACTTTCCTGAGCTGCACGCTAGCAAAAAAAAAAAGAAGAAAAAAAGGATTACTCAAATTAACTGTTAAAGCTGAAATGCTAATAGCCTTTTCAACTTATACTTCTTTTTCACTGACAATTACAATTTGCATGGCTTAAAACTTAATACTATGATTAGTACTAATGTCCTATATTTTACTTCATAATCTAAATGAGTAAAATATTATTTTTGTAGTTCACTGGCTCTTATACTTAGGCTGTAATGTTCAGTGTGTATTTCATTATGCAGATGAGCAATGGATGTCGTTTAACGTGATTTAAATGGGTCAACAGTATTTTCCTATTCACATTAATCATCCAGACAGCCACAAAAAAAAAAAAAAAAAAAAAAAAGAAAAGAAAAGAAAAGAAAAAAAGGAAAGGAAAGGAAAAAAAAGAAGCCTTGCAAACGAAACAAAGGAATCTCCCTTTTCCCATCCCAACCCTTCCCAGCAGCACAGCAGCAGAGCTGCAGGGCCAAGGGAGCGCGCTGGGTGCTGGCCTCCTGGTGGGGCGGCTGCCAGGCCCTGGCGGGTGCAGCCGGACAACCCTGTGCCAAGAATGATCCTCGTCTCACACAGCTCAGCGGGAGCCGCGTGTTGACAAACGGAGCCGATCAGGATCAGCAGAACTTGCTCTTGGCACGGGGACAGGCGGCCGCGCTGCGCACCCGGGCGGCCTGCCTGCTGACGTGGTGCTGGCAGCGAGGCGTCCCCTGCCTAAAGGCCGTTGTCAGGGAACTCCTGCTGAAGGCAATGCAGATGGACCGGGACACTTGCTGCCAGTAGATCTTCATCAGCATTACCGCATGGCGAGGTGGGCCACAGGGCTGGGCAGGAGGCAAGGCCAGGCAGGCTGAGCAAGCCCCAGGAAGTCAAAAAGCAGCCCTAGCCAGGCAGAAAGCTTGAGATACAGAAACCTTGTGCTTCCTTGGTGATTCCTCCAACAGATATGTGCAAACCTCAGGGACAGCAATCTGGATGCGCCGACATCGTGCTCTTGGAAGCCTGGGGGAGGCAGCCAGTCTGAATCAGGATGGCAACGGTCTCTGCCACAGACACTGAGCTTTTATAAGCTTTCACAAATGTCAGACACAAAAAAGGGCATTCTTCTGTGGTAGGGAAAGGGTAATAAGGTGTTTTGCATTTCCCACATAGTGGTTTCAAAGTGCGTTTTCTGGCTCCAGACACAACACCGCTCCTCCTGCACAGCAATCCAGGCCCCTCCCATCCCAAGGCACCAGCCATCCTTCCCAGCACAGGCAGGACGGCTTACAGTTCTCTGTGGTGCCACTCTCTGCACAAACACTGGGATGTGTCTGCAATTGTCTGTCAGGAACAGGAAGGAAATGATCCAAGGAAGCATCTGGAAAAACTTGCACAGTTTTTTACAGAGTGAGGAGGAGAGGGCTGCAGCACTCTGGGCACACTGGCGATGTGTTCCTTTGCCTGCCCTTGTCTTTGGCACTTTGCAGCCACTGCTCTCCCAGTCACACCTTCACTGCCTTTCCTCTTCCTGTTTGTGGATGCAAACAGGAGTAGGATCTGAGCTTCAGCTTTTAACATACACTAGTTGGCACATGACAAAGTACAAAGCTCAACTAGGCTCAACTGCTTGGGTCTACCCATGTTCCATGTTCCATTTGCCATGCTCATGTTCCTGGACCAACGAATGTTTAACTGGGATCTAATAAATAGCTGAGTACAGCAGGCGCCTTAACTGAGAAAGAGCTAAGGCATCTGTTTGCACCAGCTTGGTGGCTGATTTACAGTAAATTAAACAATAATCACCACTGCGATGACTACAGGTTCAGTTTCAACCATGACCTTTCCTATGTCTTGGGAAGATGAAGGATGTCAGCACACTTAACAAGAGTGACAGCATACATGCAAGCCTGGATCTGACACACTCACTTCCCTACACCTGTCTGATATAATGCAGGAGCAGTTAAGATGGATGACATCAATCATCCGTGAATTCCCAAAGCATGTCTTCAGGAGGGGTCCCAACTCTCCTCCTTGGCCCCCTCGCTCTCCAGTGAGCAAACATCACATTCAGACCCCAAGAACTAGGCAGAAAGGAAGGACTTCTGGGTTTCACCACTACCCCATACCATACCATCAATACCCCAGCTGCTGCAAGAGACTTCCTGGAAGACCTACAAGCAATACTAATCTCGTCAGAACAAAGACAATTAAACACCAACTACAGCAGCTGGTTAATCCCTTAAAACTGGATTTATGAAGTCCAGTTGTACTTTAGGCAATGCTTCTCCCTCCAAAACCTTCACCGTGCTCCCATTCACTTCTGCTGCTGCAACTTCACAGTAACAGTTACCAACACAAAACCTCGCTGTTCCATCAGGTGTCCTAATGATGGACAGAGCAAGGCCCATGACTGCTACTTTCCACACAAGCACACTTAAATAAATAAATTTCTAAACTGTCTTCATCTCTATTCTCTCCCTGTGTACATTTTATTGAACTATTCCACCATCTGAATTTCTAGAACAGATTGAGTAAGCAGTGGGTCTTTTCAAGAGATTAAGTTTCCAAATCCTTTTCTAAACTGAAAGGGATTTGCACAGATAGTAAATCTATAAGCAGCAGTACGTGTTTTGCTTTCCCCAAGATGAAGATAATCTAACTTGCCAGCAAAATATGACAGGCATTTCTTCAGAGCAAGCGTAGTTACCTAGTCTGCAAAGCTGGGCAGCAATCCATGGAAGTCTCCATGGGGACAACCCACTTAGCCAACTACTAATTCACAAATTCAACTCAGAACTCCTAGCTTCTCTTGCACGATTTGACAAACATCCACTGTAACTCTGTTGTTGTTGTTGTAATAGGTTTGTGGTTTAAACATACAGCTTTGCAACAGTATTGCTCCTGGAGATGCAGACCAATGTGGGCAGCAATCTGAGCCCACAGCTGGATCTCCCACTTGCTCGGACAAGACTCGGCTGCTTGCAATTGAGGAAGCTGCAGCTAGAACCCAGCTCACTTTTGTATGTATTTGTTCAGAGCTTTGTTAGGGTAGAAAGAACTCCAGAGGCAGAACTGACTGAACAGGCACAATCTGTAAAGACATTAATTGCATGAAAAAATATTTTGCAAAAGACTTTCCATTCAAATTGATACAAAAAAGACATTTTTTTCACCCTTAAGTAAAAATACAGTGGCACATACAACCTTAACACAGCTGAAAGAGAAGGCTGCTTAGCTGTCTCTGTGTCGTGAGACACGGGCACGAACTGCATTGCATGGTGTACACAGGAAAGACTGAAGAAGGAAATAAAAAACCAGGCTACTAGCAGAGCCATACACGTGGCAACCAGCACACACTGGTGCTAGCAAGGAAGGTCAGCGATCCTGATAAATGCAATGACAGCCCATCTTGAGAGTGCTTTACTAGAACCACAGATCTGTGTGTGGAAATCCTGATGTCTCAATTTCAATAGTGCAATTACAGCTGAAATCACTATCTTTCTAATTCAAACTCAGGCCAGTGAAGGTGTTCATTAAACCTCTATCCAGACGTGTTTCATGGCGCATTATAAATTACTCTGAGAGCTGGACAGACAGCGCCAAGGCCTCGTCTCTAGAACTAGTGCTGGTGCTCCTGCAGCTTTCTGCAGCAGCCCCACCACAGAGCCAGACACCTTCCACGTTCAACATGTCTTCGGTCTGTCTGTCGGCAGACTTTGGCATAGCACCTGGATAAACTCCAGGTGAAGAGCTTTGGTGCTAGAGTATATGAAGGATGTGAGAACAGAAGTTACGTGTATTGGCAGAATTGCACCTGAGACAAGTACCGCAGGAGGTATCAATCCTTTCTGGCTCTCAAATCATCCTCAAATCAGCAAACTCAGGAAAGCAGGTGCTAAGACTCTGCCATATATTTAAATCATGAAAATGTGAATTTCATTTCAAACTACCTGCATGGCCTATTGCAAAATGATATGAATGTGAATTAAATTCTATGGTCCTGATCACAACTTCATTAATATCTGGGGTCCTGAATCCCACTCAGTGAGCAAAAAGACACAGTGAAGACAGTTCTGATATGTTTGCTACCACTGCAATGGCACAGTCAGCAAAAGAGGTGTGCATCTGCTCCAGTTACGCCTGCTCACAGTGGAAGGAAGTTAGGAGCTTACTATTGCTTTTTTCCAACTCTAGTCAGAAGACCTGAGACTGAACAGCTCAATTTATGTGAGAAAAATACTTTCTTTGTCATTTTCTTTCACTGTCATGTCAAGTGTGTTGATTTTCATAATTCTAAGAACTACATAATGCAGGACCTAACTTAAGTTCATGTACAGCTAAACATAAAACAGATAACCTGATCACATCTGATGTGCTGTAAGTGCTGATGTATAAATTTAGATAATGTTCATTACCACAGTAGTCCTTCATGGTTTAAAATACGCTTGATCTAAAACTGAAACATCACTTTAAACAGTGATTTTAAGTATAAATACATGAAAGTAAACATCCTTAAAATGCAGAAGTTGGAGACTTTACACAGCTGGTTACAGTGGCTGGTTATTTATCTTCTGAACCAGAGAGAGAACAGTACAACTTTCAAACACCCTCATGAAAGTTTTCTCAGGCTGCATACTACATTGTAAAGCTGCCAAAAGACCTCTGAGGAGCTCTGAAGAGCCCTTTATTACCCTAAGGCTTCCTTCCATGCAGCACAGCAGCTCAATGAACACTTGGTTTCCAAGCTTTTCTTCTTTTTTCAGAAATTAAAACTTATAGGGAAAGACATCTACTGATTTGGAAAGGACAACGGCTCAAAAGGAAAACTCCCCAGGGAATCAGCTATTTAACAAGATAAACAAACTTTCCTGACGTAAAATGTCATAAAATATTCCCAGATTGTTTTCCATTTACATAGTATGTTTTTAATATGAACTATCTAAAAGGGAATTTAAAGACTAATATCAAATTTCCTCTGTCTGATAACCTCTGTAGTATCGTGTTATCATGTGATACTACCCTTTGCCAACAAACGGTTCAGTTAGCAAACACTAACTTAGATGTTTTCCCTTACACCCTCTCCAAACATCCTTTCTTTATGCCGCTACCCAAGGACTGAAAAGATTCTAAGTTTAAAAAAAGAAGTTTATTATGAATGTGTCCCAGTTCCCTACACAGGGAGAGGAAGGTCACGGCCACTCAGACAGAAGTGTAAGAAAGGACAGAAGGAACATTTGGTAAAATGGAAGAAGGGATAAGATGCTGGAACTCGGCAAACAAAACCCGGGTCATACAGATAGGGTAAGATATGACTGAAAGAGAAGAAATCCTTACCAGATAATGACTTGAAAAGTTTTGAAATGGCTCCTTTCAAAAAAATCTTCCAAATGTTTTTGTTCACTGTGGAACCCAGAAGACGAGCGGTATGACTTGAACTACTGAACACAAAATAAGAGTGACTTTTCTTAAATGGAAACTAGAGCTTGACTTCATACTGCGCCTTTCATACTTAGTGTGTTATAAATTGCTTTAAATTCTAGCAAGCAAACAGCCATTATGCACTCAAGAGCTCATACATAATTATACTTAACATTTTTACAGAGCTTTTCATCCTCAAAGTGCTTTACAAACAACTCATTAACCTCAGCCAATGCACCTGCAAGGTAGATAAATACCTGTACTGTAGGTGGAGAGACAGTGAGTTCAGCGGCTCATCCAAGAAGGCGCACCACCGAGCTGTTTGCTCCCACCACAGCCATCAGCCTGGGGACTACAAAGTCCCGCAGACACCAGGGTGAGACTCACCACCCAACAGCAAGCTGGCAAAGCCTCAGCCTCTCCCTTGCTTCACAAACTGCTGCACATTCACTGGAGCGTGAGGATCCTGGACAATGCTGACAACAGAAGTGTGAAGTCTGTGGCCTCCAGATACGGCCACAATGCAAGAAAACAACTTTAGCTTCAGTCCTCAGGTAATCCCTCATTATCCAAAACTTTGAATGAATGTTGCCGTGCAAGTAACTTTCTCCCTTGCTGGAGACTGGAAAAAAATTCTTAATGTGATTATACCACATGATTATAGCTACACTTTCTGATGCATGAAAAGATCTGATGTGATTTTTTTTTACTGCTTTTTAAAAAATGTCAGAAACACCAGAAATGTCAAACCTTGAGCAAAGAAGAAGCCTGAGAGATGTGAATACTGTAATACAATACACGCACTGTGCTACAGCAGGCCTTCCCTTACCACAGGAACAGAATCACTGCATTTTTAGTAAAGACATCTTTATCTCAGATGCTCGTGAGCCACTAGATTTAATTAAATAAATCTGAGAATCCTTATCTGTTCTATCTGCACATTTGTGATGCCAGAGCTCTGTAAGTTCTCCAGTTACTGTAGTTCCTCCCAGGGTAAATAGCTCATGTTCAGAAAAACAGAGTTGACAAAACTTACAGCAATAGAAAAACAAGAAGTAGCTGAAAGCCAGGTTTTCCACACACTTTCTTAAGATATCAGGAAAATAATTCTCTCTACGAGTAATGTTGTGTATATTGTTAGATAGGTAAATCTGAGCAGCAAAAGAGAAATGAACAAGGCAGAACTGTATGTACCAGGAAGAATAATTAACACGTTCTGCCTGCTTGTCCAGCCAACCTGGTCAAAAAGCCTGAAATAGGAAGAAGCAACTTTTAATGACTCTTCTCATACATATATATATTAATTTCACAAAAGAAAAGGACAGCAAGATCATACGACTCAAAACAGCGAGGGAACAAGTCTTGACAATTAAGAAGAAATTACAAGTTTCCGCCTCATGTTTGGAAGAATTTTAAGATTATAAATATTCATGTATATTTTAAAGCAGGACAGGGACATGCTTGTATCTGTCTGCCAGTCTCATGGTTAAAAAAAAAACAAAGAGAAATTTACAAGTCCTGATAAAAATAGAGGCATATAAGAGCAAAGTAACAACAAAACATATGGGAAATGCAATTGAATTTCATTAGATTGACAACTAACACTCATTCTGTGATCATAAAAAAATAAAATAAAAATAATTCCGCAAACATTTTCTAAATAAAGGAATTTCAACTGCTGCTAAAATCACATGCAGTGTTTACAGAATGTAGCTCTCCTAACAGAATGAGGCAGATTAAAGGAGAAACATGGAAGAACAAAATCAATATGCATTGCACTCGCTCTGCGCTGAAAGCACAGACATGACTATGTAATAAGAAACCATCACATCAGAGTAACGCTAAAGCTGCAACATTTTTATTTTGTTTAATAACCTGTTGCTTTATTTCTAAATAGCAATCACGAGACGCCAAAGTAACTTCTTCACTACTTGTACTCTTAGCTGCTTCTGTTTCCACTCTATTTTGAAAAGAATCTCTTCTCCTAGCCGTCAACAAACCAGACCTTGCTGGTGGTGAGGTACATTGCCCATCAGCATAAAGTGCAGTTATGTAAAAACAACAAAGAAAATGAAAGCAGGGAGCGGCATCTGAAGGCAGTTTTCTTTCAGTGCCACTGGGAATCCTGGCACTACAGGGCTTGGGTTCCCGAGCAGACGGGACCGGGTGCATCAGCTCGCCAGGCCTGAATCCAAGTAGATTGCTTCTCTAAACGTGATGAAACATCGGCGCCACCAGGTAACAGCAGTGGGCAGGGAAACACCAGAAACATGGAGCTAAAAACTAGAAAATTAAATTAAAACACTGCAGTCAAACAGTCTCCTTCTGCAGGATGTGTAACTGTAAGGCAGAGAGCACACAAAGTACAGACCCCTCCTTATATACTTTCTCTTCGTTTTTCACATATGTAATATTAAAGCTAGATGCAGCACACAGGTATATCTTAAAAAAGAAAAAAAATCTTAAATAGAAATACTTAGGAAAGAAATCACCGCAACAAAGCACACAGTTTGAAAAGGTAGTGTATGGGAACTGTTGGATCATGGCCTGAACCTCCGATGAACCACCTGAGGCACGCGCTGAGTCAGCCATGGGAGCACAGGTGAAAGCAATTCAGCTGTGTGCCCGGAAGGGGTGGAGCCAGGCTGCACCTCTCCTAGACCCCATTTAAGGGCTGACTGCCACTGAGGAAGGATCTCTTCCTGGAGATTGCTCCTTGTGAAGTTCCTTTGCCAGCCTACAACACTGGTGAGAACCTTTCCTTTATATTTAACTATTCTTACCAGCCTAACTTCTCTCTATACCTGTTAACCTTACAGGTACAAAATCAAAAGGTAAAATAAACCAACAAAACCCACAATTGTACTGTAACCTACCCCCTTCCCATTTGATTACATGAAAAAATGTTCCAATTATATTTTAATGCTAATAAATATAGCTAGACCAACAGCACTGGGGTGTGGTGTTCAGAAGCAGTGCAAGCCACTACCCCAATCTGGCGTGCAGAGGAAGATGTACCAAAGTGCCTCACCAGATGCGAATTTCCAAATGCTATCAGACTGTGCTGGTCTGGGAGTGGGTGAGAGGGAAGGAGGAATGAAAAGAGGAAAAATTACACAATCGCAAATGGCAATTGAGATAACTGTAACTTGGAGTCTTACAGGCAGTTTTAGCACAGAGGCCCTTTACAGACTGCGTATACAACCAATCTCTCCTCTGAAATTATAGTTTGCAGCAGAACAGGAGAATTGTCTGTGAACATTGCTAAAAATTCCTACACTTTCACTTACATTTGCTCATGATTCACAACTGTCAAAACCAGAGCATCATATCTAGTATGTCCAAATACGACAGAAGGGAAAAACAGCTTAGATATCATGACACAGATCTCTGCTGCACTTTTAGCTGCAAATCCAAAACTAGAAGCAGCTGATCTTCTATTTGACTTCAGCAGAAACCAAAACTTCAGAGTAAGAAATGAAAACACCACATCACTGTATTAGGGCAATTCAACCACTGAAACGGACTTGCTTTTTGTTGTAACCTCAACCTTACCATCTCTATACGTTGAAAATCATGCAAGAAATAATGGGAAACATGTCAGAATGGAGTAGTTCAGTTTCCCCTACAGATCTGAAAACCACTCATAACAGAATTTCAGAACTTTCTAGCTATGAGATGTCATTTTTACGTACATCTTACATTAATCTTCCAGTTTACTTAAGGAAATTCAGTGCAAAATTAGACTGCAAGGAATATATTGTCTAAATCTAGAAAGCCACTTCATATACGTCCATTTTAAAATGATGTTTTGACCCAGTAGCTTAGAAATAGCAAGTGTTAGCACAGGTTTCAGACTCCATTTAATCCTCCTGATGCCATGCTTCTACAAGATGCTCTGCATTGTAGCTCTTGGAGCTACAGTTTCTCCATCCCTCAACTGCTGTTAACAATTTCAGTCCCTTTTGTCTCCTGTAGCTACCTGGGCTGAGATCCGGCAGGCACAACCTGTTCCACTATATGCTCGGGTGGCATCTCATCCCATCGCTTTGGTTAGAGGAGCTACATGCTCTAAAATACACTGTCATTTGCAACGCCACATCCAGAATATAGCAAGTTTCAGTTCTTCATTCTTACTCTTCAATTGCTACATATTACATTAAACAAGCTCAGAGACCAGCTGATATCTGTCACACAGTATACCACTCTTCCTTCAGGGACCATAGCCCGCAGACAGAGCTGGGCACCAGCTTCACAGCAAACCACCAGACCAGGGCACCCAGCTGGGACAGGACAGAGCAATGAAATGGAAATGGAGAGAGAAAGGGGCTCCTTTCTGTCTAGGGAATGGTCCGGGTGACTTTTAAGAGAAGAGACTGCAAAATGGAAAAGGATACCCACAAAATGCAACAGTTCCATTTTGCCAGAAGGATTATACCTGGGTTTACCTCCCATTTTCTGGTATCTAAAATGGACCCGAGGGAGGTGGCCAAAGCCGCACAGCCTCCACCATGATGGCTGGCCTGCTGTGAGGTGGCGACTCCTGCTAAGGATCCTCCTTCCTGGGAATGCAGCCTTGGCTGATGTCAAGGGAGAGAATGAAGCTAATGGAGAACCTGTGCCCCACAAGTGCCTCCCAGCTAGATGTGATACATCGTGTCAGAACAAAGGCTCTGTGTGCTGCCAACAACACATTACCTCTCAGCTGACCGAAGAGGACAATTAAACACTTTATTGAAAGGGGAATATTTTTTCTCTCATGCCTCAAACCATGAAAGCGCGTCTCCCCCAGAGTTACTCATTGCTGTGCTGCTGAAATGGGAATAATTCCTTGTCTGCCTGACGTTTTGCAAGGCAGGGATGGAACTACCTCTGGATCGTTTGAAAATGTTAAAAGTGTGCTGCGATCAAATGATTTGAACTTCCACTGTGCATCATTTGCAGCTGATAATACTAATGCTAAATTCTGGAGACATGAGTCTGTCTACAAATTAATGGAAAATGTGAATTAATGTTTGCTTCCAGCTAATTGCCCAGCTCACATATTGCACAGTGCAGCCAAGCATCATTTGATCTTGAAAACTCTCTGACAAAAGTTTTCAATCACTTTTCCTATCTGCCAAAAATCCTTCAGACTTATAGGACATACTCATTATCAGCCTGAGATACCAGGAAATGTTTCCCCCAGGACTGATACCTAGATGTGATACAGGGCTGGTTTTGTTTTTTTTTAATGCATTAAATGTCCTTAAAAAATTAGAAGTTTCTACAGGTGAGGACTGAAGATTTTTAGTTTTTGAGTTGCACATTTCTAAGATTAACAATGATACAGGTGAAAAGATGCTTTTGGTATCTGACTACCAACAGTGCTAAGAAATTTTAATGGTTCATTCTTATCATGAGAATAGTCTTCTATATGCTGAGTTTATGGTCACACTTAGCAAAGGGCAAGCACCATCTAAAAAAAATGTAACTCCCATTTCAAAGCACATTATCAAAAAGCTGGAAACAGACTGGTTCCCTAGGGCAGCTCAGAAACTATTCCCAGAGCGGGAAGAGCCCTCTACCCTTGTAGGTGATGGAAACTACAGAGGTTTTGGACAGATGTTCTCAGTGAAGTAACAGTTTTGATCTTGATCATGTTTCCAAAATCAAAAAGCCAGGAAAGAGAGATGTGAAGATATTTCCAGCAGGTACTTCATTTATCTATTTAATTAAGCACCTCCCAGCAGCTGGCTCTATAGCACATTTCTGTATGCTACTATGCAGAGTTCACCATAAAATAATACCTTGAAAGCTGACTGCCTGCTTTACTGTCTTAAAAGTCAAAGCCAAGTCTAATCACACAGAAAAATACTATATAAAATTATATACATATACACACACTTTACCTGAAGGACATAAAATAATTGCTTCATACTGCCTCAGTGAATTGCTGACATCTTTTTCTACTAGTCTACTCCTGCAAGGTCTGAGCTACGTTTCTAACTTCCACAATGCTTCAGAATAGTCTAATGAGCAACCTTGCTGGAGAAGAGGTTTTTATTCCTTTTATTTCTTTGAAATACTCTATTTTACCTCGACTAGCTCTGAAGGATACACAATACTCAACACCATGTTACTACCAGACCTGACCTACGCACCCCAATAAAATGCTTTGTAATACAGAAAATACTGCTAATAAATAAAGATCTCTAATGAGAGTCTGCACTTCTAGGCAAACTTGGAAGCATGAGGCTTTGAAGCCATAGTGCAACAGTCTTACTCCAACTATGCCTCCCCCTCTCCCCTTTATTTTGGAAAAGATTTATAAATATGTATTATTCACATATTTCCTCTTCATGTTGCTAAGGGATGGGAGAAAAGTAAAATTATCAGAAAATGTCTTGAAAACAAACATTTTTAAATGGCTCTCCATCCACAGAAGAAAAATACAATCTCCAGTGCTGCACATTACAAACAGCCCAAAGAAGATATCTACAGCTTCTCTACACGAGCAGGATTTAAAAGCTTACCTGCACCTGTTTAGGATACCTGCAAAGTGTTCAGTTCTGTCAGAAAGCAGACAAGGCAATGCACAAGCAAATAAACTTACAGCCTGCGCACACAGACTATGCATCTAACAGATACATCATACACCCTTCAGTCTACAATAGCTTAACTTTATAAGTCTGGCAATAATACGCATCAAAGATTATTAAGGAATACTCATTTTTTGTTAGAGAGAGGGAAGCAAGGTAAGGAAATGGTAATACCGGTATTTAACACAATAAGAGACTTATTTAACAAGGCATGTCTTCTCATCAGTTATTTCCCTGTGGCTCCGAGTCCTGAAACTTCATTACGAGAAAATAGGGGCTTCTATTCTACCATAATTTACTTGCCTAAAATTAATAGATCAATAAAAGATTATTATGCCTGAAATCACCTAAGCTGCATTTGGAGACAAGCAGTTCTTTGTTGTCTTCTTCTTGATATTATTACCAATGAACATCACAGATGCAATTATTGTAATACCCGAAACTGTCATAATATGTAATTAGAGTATTTACAAGCTGGTAAAACATCATACAACCAGTATTATTTATAAGTACAAACAGTGAAAATCCTTCACAAATACTGTTCAAAAAAGGGTGGCAGCTAAATCCAGAGCAAGGCCACTCTGAAATGTGGGGCTGGAGCCTACAGAATCCCAGAGGTTTGTGCAAGCCACCCATACACTTACAAAGCTGTACACCTTCTCCTGGGGTTGACAGTATTGCAATTCTGCCTCTAGCAAGACAGGAAATATTCAAATAAATTCTCTGATACATCTAACAAAAAAATTACACTTTTAACTGTTTGCAAGCATAATCATTCAACTTCTTCAAACATAATGAATATATATTTTTATGATAGCCTAGTTCCTTCCAATATATAGAGAAAGTATTTAACCAGCACACAAATTTTCAAGATCTCTGTTTTTCAAATGCGCTTATCTAGAAACAATTCCATAATAATGAAAACTTTCATCATTCATAGAAACGTAACACCAGAAGTATGAAGAGATATCACATAAGAGGCTATCAAAAAGTAATTTACCTTCAATTTAGGTAGAATAGATTCCCTTAGGTGGACTGAAATCTAATTAAAATTACTTCTGTCTTTCAGTATTTGCAAATTAAATTATACTGAACTGTCCAATTCAGGGAAAATTGGATTCGGTTTAATCAGTCTTGTCTGAACTATGACATTTTTGCTTTTTCAACTTCTGGAAATGTATATCTACCAGGGGAACTGTATAAAGTTTGACATCTGAAGGCTTAACAAATTTAAATGGATTGGGTACTTTAACTGAATGACAGACATGGGGTTTTTGGGCACGGAGGGGTGGAGGCAGTTGTACCGGCACACATGGCCACACAACACCCAGAACAAAGTTTGCAGATGTACCATTGCTGAAGCAAGAAATCAAGAATGAAGCTGCATACTAAATTTCACTTCATTTGAGATTTAAAACAAAAAAATAGCCAATGTTGTATGGTACCATGTACTAAAAATGTGATTCAGTTTCCAAATGGCACATGCGTAAACACAGAGGATTTGACTGGTGCCTAAAATAAAACAAATAGGAGGCTCAGAAAGCCAGCATTCAGCTGAAGCCCAGGTTCCAAGGATCTGAGTAAAACAGCATTTCCCTATGGACATGAGCCCTCATCAATGAAAAAACAACTGATGTGGCTCTTCTGCCCTGCATGATGTAGGATTAATTGTGAAGAAAAGGCCTTTATGTTTTCCAAAGGCTGCTCAAGACTCATTGGAATGGAAAATTAAAGTACAGTAGAAGATCAGGATCAATACAGTGAAAAAAGGGCTGTTATGTCAGCTGCATAGCACTGCAGTGTTCTGCTTGCAGTTTAATGTGCAAGTTAAAATTAACAAGGAATTAATCTACTCTCTATTACTATAATAATTATTTAAGATCTAAACAAAATATATATTTAATCATACATGCCTTTCATTGAGACCACTGTGAGGTGCTTCTTCCTATTCACACATTCAAGATTTTGCAACGGAAGCCAAAAAGAAGCTTTCAAATAAGGGTACATTCAAAGGGCTCAAAGTCTGATTTAATTTAAGACAGCAAAACGCTGAGGGGAAGCGACGAGAGATAAATCACCTAACACCAGTAAGATAGCGCATTTTTCAGTGAGCACTTTGTACAACAGTTCCGTGTGAGCACGGCGTAGCGCGCACAGGAGGGATTCGCTTCTGCTGGGCACGCGGTAGGAAAGGCGCCATCAGGAGGAGCGCGGCGTGAGGAAAGATGGGCGGGAAAGCACCTGCGCGCACGTTAAAGTTCCGAGATTCGGTGGGTTGGTAAGATAAACACATAGTTCTGTCAGAAAACGTTTTTTTTCCTTAGTTAAACACTAAGATGATCACATAAAGCCTAGAGGGAAGCACTCCTGTTGCCCATCCGCGGGCGGAGGGCAGCCTTTGCGCGCCCGGCGCGCTTCCACAAAGCACGGGCAGCGTTAGACGGGGCACACCCGGAGCCCGCGCTCTCGGTTTTCCCCTCATACAGCGCCAGGCTCCGCGCCGCGGTGCTCCCGGCAACCTTGAGGGGAGACCCACCTCCCGCGGGGCCCCCAGTCCCGCAGCCTTCGGGCGCTCAGGCTGGCGTAGCCGCTCTGCGGCCGCTCCCCTCCGCCGAGGGAACGAAGCTACATCTCCCCCCACCCCGCGGCGGCGCGCACTCACCTCCTCCCCGCAGCGCGTTGACAGCTCTGGGCGCCGCCATCTTGGCCACGCGGGGCGAGATCACGTGGACGCGGGAGGCGGCCCGGAGAGGTCTGTCCACCTCACGCCGCGGCCGTTGGCCTGTGGTCGTTGCGTGCGTGTCGCCTGAAGCAAGTCCAGCTCGCCAGCGCACAGGTACATGTGCAGGTACATGACGGGTCGTCCCCGCACCTCAGCGCTGCCGCTGCCCTCGGGGTGAGGGCTCAGCGGGTGGCATCCGTCAGGACGCAGCTCGGCGGGCCGGGCCGGCAGCGCCCCCTTCCCGCCCGTCCGCTGACGGTCCGCACCGCGCCTCGTGCCTGCAGCCAAGAGTCAGAGCCCCGTCCTGCGTGTGCGCGGCTGCGGGAGGCACGGGCCGGAATAACCGTGCTCGTCAGCTTTAGGCTGCGAGAAGCGTGGCTGTGAGACGGCGCTCATCACAGCGGGACGGGCTCGGGAGTGCTGCAGCGTTGTTCTGCAAGTGCCGGAGTTACGCCCGCCTGGTATTCTAGCGCTTTTTGAACTTAGTACTTTTTTACTCCGCTATAGTAAAACAGCATTTGTGAAGAAAGTTATGAGTTGCTCTTTCTGAGCTTTTGCTGTTTACTTGTTGTGGGGTCTCTGCAGAATCTGAAGGATGGGGCTTGAATCTCAAACTCACGTATTTCTTGTTATTTCCTCTGCACAGCCAAATTTGGTCTGTTTCAAAAAGACCAGAAAGAGCAAAGCTCACTGTGGTTTGGAGCAGAGCTTTCCGCGAGCACTGGTGGGGCGTCACCATGCCTACAGAAGTACCCAGAGCCACCCTGTGCAGGAGTAGTGGGGTGGGCTTCATTGCACTTTAATAAAAATCAAGCTGAACTTCTAACATTTGCTCATCATTTTCATTTTTTTTTTTCCTCACTATTTTGTGCTTGGATTTGGCTTTTTTTTTTTTTTTTTTTTTAAAGCATTATCAGTTGGTTTAAAATTATGTTTTTATGGCTCCACAGATGTTTGAGAAACAGCATTGTGGGACGTAAATCACACAGGCACAGGCAAGCGCCAGAATGAAAGGACTCAAATGAACAGAAAGTGCCAGGGCAGTAATTGGAAGGAGCTGAAATGTACAAGTAATGTGAGTATTCTTCCTGTACACACCCAGATGCATGTATATACATGTGCTACCCAGAGGGGTCAGTGACATTCTGAAGGGAGAATGACGCTGTTTATCTCTAGAGTTCTTTATCTCCTGTTGTAGCCATGGGTAATTTTTAAATTCGCACCTGCAAATTTTATAATGTAGTTAACAAGAATATACTCAAAGGCCCACGCAAATAGGAATAATGATGTTATTTACCCCCATCATTTACTCTAGAAAAAGCCTGAGAAATGTATGAGTGAAAAAGTCAGACTGTAAGAATTTCTGCCTTGAAGGAGCAAACTCCAGGAGTTCTCTGATCGCAAAAAGGGTGCTGCATTCTCCTCAGTGCTCCTAGATAGATGCCATGAGCAAAGTGCATCAGTTAATCAGCTGCCACAGCACGGTAGGTGGCCTATCATACAGCTTGTATCCAGATCATGGAGCAGTTTAAAGATCAATACAGTATCTTATGTTGCCTCCAAAAATGAAATTATTAACTTCATACAGCCACGTTCTCCACCAAGTGACATGTATAATGTGAGAGCAGTGTGACAGGATTTTAATAGAAGAAAAATATAGCTCAAAATAAATCAAGAAATAGCATTCCTAAGCTGCATAGTTGCACCTCATGAGCGTCATTACCGGCTACTCACTGGTGAGAGGTACACGCACATTTAATCTGCGGAGCAGAAATGAGTAAATCTTTGCACTGATCCTAGTTGTGCAAAGCAGTATTGTCTTTCACAAGTTTGAACTTCATCAGACACCATTTTATGTTATTTTTCATCTTGGTAAGGCTTTAGGACTGCAGATACTCAACTGCTGGTTCTATGAGAACGAAGTTCAGTGTAAAGCAATCACATGCTGTCACTGTTTGGCATACGTAACTACACATTGCTGGAATGGGTGTACTTCTCTGTGCCTGCAGAGAGTAGCATATCTCACATGAAAGTAGTCATGGATGAGGAGCAGTTCTCTATCATTTTTTCCTGAGGTGTTGCTAAAGGAGAGAAGCAATATGGTCTACGTGAACCTATTATCGCCTATTTTACTCAAGTCAATAAATATTTCCTAATCAGGGACATCAAATGCCACTGAGAAAGAAAATAAAGTGAACATTTGGCTTTTGTCTGTTGCTATAAGACCATAATTCCATATTGTAATGGCCTTAAAACTTGTTGATGGCATAAGAAAATGTGAGAACTGGAGGCAATATTAGAATGACACTGCTGACAGCTTTGTAATTAGTTTGTCCTTAAGCAGCAGGTTATTTCCCAAATACTTGTAGATACACATTAGCAGTTAGATTTCCCAATTCCTTTTGCAGATCAGAAACCAAGAGGGGATCAATTAAAGGAAGACTGTTTTATGTTCCAAGGGAACAACTGTTCTGTAATATTTATAATCTCTAGATGAATCTGAAACCTTAACAGTCATTATTCAGTAGTCTTTAGTTTGTGCTTAGGTGAGGATTTTCTCCTTTTTCTAATATAAGTAACAGGTTTAGTTTGTTAGGAAATTTGTATTAACGAAACAAAGATGACTATCTCAGCAAAAGAGAGATACTCTATATCCTAACACAGTACACCCAAAGAGTCATTCACTGCTGTTTTCAAGTTCTGTTACCAAACAGAACCAGATGTATGTAACTGTCTTTTGTTCATGTTTGGCAAATCCTCTGAAATGCTGAATATGACCGGTGGTGATTTGAGTTGTCCTCTGCTTTGTGTTGAGATGCAGCTCTGGAGATATGACTTTTCAGCCATGCTCCTTTGAGCACATCTCTGTGTTCCATTCTTCACAGAGAGCCTTGCAGATTCTGTCTCACTTACATTGTCTCCATGCTGTCAGCCTTGATACATTCTAAATGTAGAATCTCTATGTTTTTTTTCCACCAGAAAGGTAAGCAGACTGATAGTAAAATAAGCAAAAGTTGTAGGAAGGAAGACACAAAGCTATGCTTTAAAATGTAAGGGTAAAAGCAGTCTATAACAGGCCACGAAACAATAAAGATGTTTTATTGCTATTAATACATTAAATCTTACCTTGAGCAATATAGAAATATGCTTCTATTTTAAGTATAGCAATTGGATACTCCTGGGTTTAGGCTCAAACTGTTTAGACTTTGAGATCGTCTTAGAAGATTATTTAGTTCACAGCAGTTTGTGCTGGCCAAGCTGGTGGTTTTTTGGGTCTAGCACTAATCACTAGTAGGTGTCCTTTTTTCAGTACTGGTGTTTATCTGTTCCGTGGTGCTGAACCTGCAAAATGCAGCAGCTCAGCAGGGAAGGGGAAGTTAGCTTGCCTTGGGTAATCTTGCTGAAATGTGTTCTAGAGAAGATAGGCAAAGTCAGTAGAGTTTATAAGTGTGGTGAGGCAGACTCAGATCTCGTCTATACAGCTGTGCCTTCTAGCAATACCTGAAGTTCTTGGACTTCAATACACATCACCATTTGTTAGTGAACAGCAAGCATGTAAGTGCAAAATGTAGAAAATCAGGCAAAACTCTACCAAATTCTTACAGTTCTAAGGAATGCAGAATGACACGTTCATAGACCCTATCACATTAAACTCATTCAAAATGAAGATTTTATATCTTCCATGAAACTATGAAAGCTTCAAAAACATGAACACTATACAGTTTTGAGGATAACTGGAAGAAAAGCATCTAAACATAGCAGATATTGAACGTGGAACGCTTCCCTTATTGTCATACCATTTAGAAATAAAGAAACAAAAAAATCAACCCTGGATATCAAGCTCTTCCCATTGATCTAGATTTCTTTTGTTTGATCTCTTCTGCTCAAAACGTGAAGAGGTCTTAAATGGAGCACATACCCTGTATCTGAGGAATGTTTTCACTACTGCATGCTCTTTATCTACTAAAGAAAGAAAACAGCACACGGTTCTGCTCCTAGTATAAAAATCTTTTGCAGTGGTAAAAGGGAATTCTGAAACACTATTCCCAAAGCCCCGCCTTCATTTGTTATTACCTGAATTTCCTTCGGTTTGGGTGCGATTCTTCTATTTGCATTGAGCTCTGAAGAATGAAAGGAGAATTTTTTGTTTTCTTTGTTTGTTTCTCTAGACTCAAGAAGCAAGACTATTTTGAACATGGAAATCCAGGAATTGTTAGATCAGTGATCCTTTTCACACCTGTTTGTACCATTGTAGGTCTAAAAGGAGGCTCGTACAGCATCTGTAGTCTCGTTTCTGGCAAAGCCCATTACTGCAGGCTTTAGCTCAAGGAACAAAGAACATGGCAAACTTATTTAAATGAGTAGTTTGAGTACTGGTATTTGTATTGTTTATCTTTTTAAGCTGTAGGAATATTTGAGTGATGGGGAGGCCAGCTCATTCCTATGTTTTTCCCTCCAGAGATATAAGCCAATATGGTGGCAGCTAGTATGTCCTGCGTGAGTGGAGCTTGCATCTGTCCTGTTTTGTGTAATAGCCTTCCATTTCAACTAGTTGCACTGAACTTCTAGTCTGACAATTTCAAATACTTCCAACTTTGTGGCTTATAGCCTTTTGTAAGTGAAACGTTTTAATAGATAGAACTCATGGCTTGATTGAAATCTTTCTGGTCATTGAAGGAAGGACTAGCAGTGTAGAATTAATACAAAGATCGATGGCATAGGAAATAATGTTCACAATGACTATTCTTTTTTTTTTTTTTTTTTTTTTTTTTTTTTTGAGAAGACTGAAATATCTACAACAGATACTTGCTTATCAGATCTTAATATTTTACCATGCTGTTTGTCAGCTTCAAGTTCAAATTATCCTAGCAAGCAATGTTTCACAAAGCAGTAGCATTAGAAAATAGTCTTTTTCAATTTGAAAGCTGAGATTCCAAGCCTCTAGGTAATAGGCTTACAAAAATAACACACGTTTCTAGCTTTAGCAGTTTGGTACTGATGAAATCAGGTCAGAACTGACACTGCAAGAAAAGGTAAAATGGCACAATATACAATGTAAGATTTTCAAGCCTTCTATTGTCTGGCAGTTATACAATATGATAAAGGACGAGCATAAGGAGCAACAAAGTCTCAGTGAGAGACAAAAAGGAATTGAAGAAGTGATCTATATAAACAGACGTTATGGGCTGCTTACCCTCCTGCTGACATTGCAGAGAGAGACAAGAGGTCAGTCTTGAATTGTCTAAACTGCCATATAGCAGCTTTGTGTATTTGTTCATAGGAGGCATGGACATTTACTGCCTAAAGGCACTGCTTCAGCTATATGGATCTTAATTCACACTACTGCAGTAGTTAAATTGTCCCTCAAACCTTGCAACTTCAAGTAGCTTGCTTTCTCAGTTCTGAAACTATAGGGATTTTCACCGAGTCACAGAATCACAGAATTGTAGGGGTTGGAAGGGACCTCCAGAGATCATTGAGTCCAACCCCCCTGCAGAGCTGGCCCCCTACAGCAGGCTGCACAGGTGGGTCTTGAATATCTGCGGAGAAGGAGAATCCACAACCTCCCTGGGCAGCCTGTTCCAGTGCTCCCACTGTTGTTGAATTTTGTTGCATTTCTTTAGGTTACTATTTGTTGAGCCAGAAGTTGTTTCCTGGTTTCTGAAGTCAGTAAAATTTATCTATCAAAAATACATGAAAAGGAAGAGTTTGACCCAGGTTTCCAAACAGAATCTTTTTTAGTACTTGATTTATCTCTTACGATAGAAAGCTTGATGAACCAATCAATGCTCTTTGTGTGGGCAAGAGTTGCTCAAAATCATTCTGTATCTCTGCTCTTTTAATGTGTTATATTTATGGGCAATGCAAAGTTTTCTTCTGTCAACAGGAGTGACAATAGGGCAGTAGGTTTGTGGGAGCTGAGAGGAGCTGAGTTACGAACAACTTCTTAGTTGTGGTCACATACCCCAAAAGTCTGCTGATTCTGTGTTCCCTTAAGGATTACTAAGAGCAGAGAGGCAAGCTGTGTACCTGCATGATGACACAGAAATACAAAATTCACCAGGAGGCTTGAGTTCTTTGGCCTACACAGAACCAGAAGGAGGACAGGTGAAAAACACAGACTTAGTAAGTGCCAGGTTGTGAAGGAGTTTGAGCAGTTTATTGCTGGTTTAGAGAAGAAGGGCAGAATGACCGCATAAAGACGTTAAAGGGCTTACCCAACACAGGAGAATAGAAATGAATACCCCTTGGCTTTGCTTTGGCTAGGCCCTAATAAGGCATTGCGTATGTGCAGCTGGCAAAAGGGCATGGGAATCACTTCTAGGAGGATTTTGTAGTCAAATGTACAAAAGAATATTTTGAAGCAATACCTAGTGAAGGTTTCAAAATTAAGGTATCTTGCAAAGAAATATGTGAATCTAATTTTATGATAACGGGTGGCCCAGAATGCCTCACTGTTGTTCTGCAAGCCAAGCGTCTACAACACCTGTCTCAGTGTGAAACTTGAGTTGGCCACTAGAGTAAAAATGCATCTCCCGACTATGTTAGAAGGGAGCACTGTTGGAGTATTGGGCGTTAAAATTAAAGTACTGTCATGTCCCCTCCTCCTAAATATATTTACCACTATGTTTTTAAGAAGTATTCCTTTCCTGTTCTGTTTTAGCCACTTATGAAATCCTCCACTCTTGCAGAGGAAACACAAACTATGAAATTAGAACTTAACTTCTCAGGTAATATATTTTAAAATAAACTATATATTCCATACTTTATAGGCTACTTTCTGTTATTTTCATAAAAATTTCACTGTAAAATAAGTCATAGAGGTTTTGGATTTAATATATTTGCTGATTCAAACTCATCTCAGCCTACTACGTGACACCTCAGTCAAGCACCATTTTCTGGCATCATCACTAGAAGAAAGCCTTGCAGCCAGAAACTATTGTTATTCTTGTAATAGTACTATTGACGGTAATTTTATATGGAAACAAAGTTCATCCCTATCAGCTGAATTAAATTCACCATTTTAGATATTCCAGTGTATTTTCTTAAAGTGGATTCACTGTTGCTGTACTTTTAAGAGATGCAGGGACAGATCAGCAGCCTGATACCAGCAGCATCCATAATGAAAAACCTTAAGTATACTTACGGAACTTATGTATATTCTGAAAGGAATATTTAGATGCACCAAGCTATTTCAAATGCCGCACCAGTATGTTGTGCAAAGGTTCACTTGATTTTTGAGTGAAGAAACTGAAGAATTTGGATTTAATCAAAATGCAAGACAAAGTCATAGAGTAAATTAAAATCACAAACCTATTATTAGTGGTTGTTCTAAGTATCTGTGAGTATGTAATAACTCAAAAGAAGCCCAGTAGCAACCTAAGGTAAGAAACTTAGGATAACAGATTATGTCTGAATAAAAATCATTTTTATCCTGTATTATTTTAGCAACATATTGGATTCAGAAGAGGAGGGGGCTTTAATAGCATTCGGCTTCTCCTATCAAATTCCTATATTCCTATTGGCTAAAATCTACAGATGATTTACAGATGATTTGCAGATGTTGATACTAAGCCTGTGTTCATGTCAGCTCACAAATATATAAAATGGGAACCTCCACTATCTAATTGCAGTTCAATAGACAGCTGTTATTAGTTCATCACAGGTCCTCTCTCCATATGCAGAAGTCAGACAACACTAGTGATAACTACACTACTTTCTATACTGTGCTAATAGGTATTTGCTTAAACATAGTAGGAGGCCCCTGCTCATAACTACATTAATACATAAATAGGAGTTATACAACACTAAAAAATTAAACTTCATTTTATTTCACAAATAAGACTTCTTGTTGAACAGTTGGAGTTGCTGCTGTGTGCACTTCAAAGACAAGAATTTTGCAGCTTACTTGCAAGTAAAATATGTTATCCCATTGAAAACCATGGAACCAAATACCCAGACTGGAAAGTCAGGAAGCTAGGATTTCATCTGGCATCATCCACTGAAGTCTGAGCGTATAGTCAACTTTACCATTACTGCCTAGTCTCTGAAATGGTAGCTCAGACTCACCCCCAAAGCCTAGAGAACTGAACTGGCTTATAGTCCCCAAGCAGCAGTGTCAGAGGAAATACTACTTCAAGTTATAAGAGGCTATTTCTTCTGTCTGTCAAGGGAAAGGATAGTCCAGACCCTTAGACCACTTCAGGCAAAGTCAGCAGGGCTAGTTTAATTTTGCCAATGAAAGTTGTTTCAGATAATTGGCTTAATTAACTATAATGGATTAGGGAGTACTCACATGGTCTTTCCTGGCAGCAGTGCTGCAGAAGCTGTAATCTGCTGCAGGATAGCAGTTTCCATACTCCAAAGAGGCTGCTTATTTAGTCTTGGTGCCAAGAATTAGTAACAAGATAGTTCCTGTTAACTAGGTCATAAGTTCTGTTGTCCTCAGGTACATCCCAGCAGTTCAGAATGTTCCCAGATGGTACTGAAATAAGAAACTATGCTCGGACCAAGTCTGTATCTTCACAACAAAAGGGACTGGACTCACTAGTTCACCTCTTTCAACAGTGTCAGCATTAAAAGGAAAAACATATCCCAGTAGGTTATGAAAAGATTAAGTTGTCCCAAGAGAATTTTTACTAGTTGTTTAAGGAAAGCCATTGTTCTTTTTGCTCAGTATCTTCTTTCATGCTTATCTCCCACCATCAATCAAATACTAAAATCTTCACCACCTCTAACAAGCCCTAGATTTCCTGACATTTCTCAAGACATTTTGGGACATCCATATTCCCTGAGAGTGACAGCACTAGGTACTAGAAAGTAGGAACAGACCTGCAAAACTCTTCTGCATTTCTGTTCTCCCTCCCATTACAAAAATAACTAAGAGGGAAACCACATTCAACCAATATAAACATGCAAACAGCCACTCAAGGTTTTTTTTTTTTTTTTTTTTTTTTTTATCCTTAGAGCTTTATTAAAAGCTGTAGCTTCTTCTATCTCATGAGTGGCTTCAGCTTCAATAATGCAAAAGGTCAGGCAGCATTAATGTAACACCTTCGGTAGGCTTCCCCAGAGGCACTGGTATCCTGGACCTCTACGCAGAAACCAGATTTAAGTACAGTTCTTCCATTCAGCCTTCCCTCTTCTGTTTTTAGCAACAACACCTGATGAAAGCAAAACCAAAAAACCCAACACCACTCCCATATTTAACTTCAGGCTTACTACTATGATTAACAGTAGTCTCTCCCTTTCACCATTAATCTAATATTGAGCTGTTGGAGCATGGTCCAGAGGAGGACCATGAAGATTATCAGAGGGCTAGAGCACCTACCCTGTGAGGACAGGCTGAGAGGGTTGGGAACTTTTCAGCCTTGAGAATGCTCCGGGGGGACCTTATAGCAGCCTTCCAGTACCTGAAGGGGGCCTACAGGAAAGATGGGGAGGAACTTTTTATACAGACATATAGCAACAAGACAAGGGGAAATAGTTTTAAACTGGAAGAAGGTAGATTTAGACCAGATATCAGGAAGAAATTCTTTACTGTGAGGCTGGTGAGGCACTGGAACAGGTTACCCAATGAGGCTGTGGATGCCCCCTCCCTGGAAGCACTCAAGACCAGGCTGGATGGGGCTTTAAGCAACCTGGTCTGGAGGGAGATGTCCCTGCCTATAGCAAGAGGATTGGAACTAAGTGATCTTAAAGGTCCCTTCCAACCCAAACCATTCTATGATTCTATGATTAATGACTGTAATAGTTTCTGACACTACAGTAGATGAACCACATATCGTACAGACGAGATATCCTAGGCAGAAGAGTGAAAATTCTAAAAAGAATATATTTAAATTCATGAAGTAAAGGAGCGATATAAAAGTACTTGCTTCCTATAGATTTGTAAGTTTCTTACACTAGCTAAGGAAAGTGCTTTTGGAGTCAATACAAAGCCTTGTTTGCTTCTCCAATTGTGAAGTATTTTTTCTTAAATCATGAACCTGTGAGTTCATGGGGGGGGGAGGGGGATGGTTGTAAAAGAATATGCCTAAGACCCCTGGGGAATCTGAAGTAGATCAGGTCCTAATAGCTAGTGGCAGCAGTATCCACTTCTCAGAACAGGTAAGGAGCCTGTACTCCAGATGAGATGCATGCCAGTCAGACCAAAGAACTAGTCTTATAACTTGTTCATGTGGCTGAAGAATGCCAGTATTATTGTAGGACCCAAGAGAACCAGTCTGAGGAAAAGTGAGAAGAAATTCAGAACAGCTGCAATATAAATATATATATATTCATGTACTAACTTGCTGTTCAGTTGTCTATTAAGCCCTGAGGCAAAACAGAAAGGTTAAAAAATTCAAACATTTACGTGTTATTGTATCTGAGAATCTACAGTTTATTTCAGCAGTAAGTGCTCCCAAACTTGAAGAACAACAGTTTAAATCTACAACACAAAAATAGAAAATATTCAAAATGCACAGAAACACAGTTCACCCTTAATGTGATTAAAACGTCACAAGGTTTCTTTTTGCAGTTAAGTGGCAATTAAGGATGTGCTTCATAACACTGTGTAGAAATCTGCAGGTTTCCTGTACAGGTCAGATCCTCACGCTTGTGCAAGTCGTTCTAGGACTCTTCGGTAATCTGAAACAAGTTGTTGGAAGCTCTCTTCTAACTGTTCGTGTTGCATGTTCAGGTCTATTTGGTTCAACTGATTCGTCAGCTCCTCTGGTCTTAAGCACCTTCTCATCTTGGCAAGTTCTCTCTGCTTTTTCTAAGCAATTAAATAAACAGTAATTTGAACATAACAAACAATGAAGAGTACAGTATTTTACTGAACTTATTCCATTTCAATATGTAGGTCTTTAAGTTGTCCCTAGTCCTTTAAAAAATAAAAAAGCAACCCTAAAAAACCACGAACGTTGTTTAATTAGGAAATCTCTTCTGTTAAAGCTCCACAGTTTCTGTATTACCGATATCTGGCAAACTGAAAACTCATTTCAAAATTTTTCTTTATTTCTGCGACGGTTAGTCAGGAAATAGCTCTAAGATGCAGAAGCACCATTAATAGTGGAAGATATTAAACATTTAGAATTATACTGCACCTGTACAATACAATTCAAATGAAGCTATCAAGTGCTTTATAAAAAAGTGTTTACATGACACAAGCATTAAGAATGCTGTAATATTGCCAATTCTTTATAAAAGGTTGCCTTCTCCTCCAAATTACTACATATTGAGTTCAGCTGCAGTTCTGACAAGGTTTTTTATTCTACTTATTTTTTTAAAACAGGAGCATAACAAGATTTTTTTGTGAAACTGTTCAAAATTAGCGCGTAAGCCATTCACTAGGCAGAACAACCATAAACAAGATGGCCATATTTTAGAACATCAAACTTAAAACCTAAAAAAAAAAAAAAAATCAGGGAAAGGGTGCTGGCTGTTCTGATCATTCTTTAGAAGAGAACTATGGTTGAAAAAGTGGAATATTAAAAACAATAGAATATTCTAAAATTTTAGAAGACAAATATTGTATATCTAGCAGTACAATGTCTGTAAAGTTTTCACTCTTAATGTATTTATCACATGCAAAGACTAAAGTGAAAACAATTATTAGAGGCACTAGATCTGAAGCTGCTTATGGAATTTTAGATTTCCTCCACATATTAAGCTGAATTACATGCTGAGGACATGTGACAGTCCTGTTGGATGAAAAATCATGGCCTTATTTGTAGTGGACAGCGAGTGAAATTTAGTAAATGAGACAAGACACTCATGAAAGAGAATAGAAAGTGTTTTGATTAGGATCCTGTCACTCAGCATGACATGGTGTTATCTCCAGATCAGCCAAGTGTTTAATGCAGTGCTGCATTCTCATTTCTGCTAACAGACCCCCTAAGTCCAACATGAGTACAATCAAAGTTCTGCTATTTTGATATAACAGGATAAGTGCTGCTTTAGGGAGGCTTGCAAGCTAATCAAGATACTTCTGATACTTTGTGAAACTTTTCCAACCAGGTTTTGGGTTGCTCGGTGATTACTTAATTGCAGAGTAGGTAACATGCTAGTTACAGCAATAAACTTAGGCTTGTGGTTTTTTTTTCAATCAATACAGAGACTAATGTCATTAGCAAATAGGAGATACGTATATACACACACACTATATTTACATACATATAAACACACACACCCCGAATCTTAGAGGATCAGTTAATGCAACATGCAGCAATTAGATCCTCAAAAGCATACTCAGCAGGAAATAAGAAAGTAACTCTGCACTAAGTTGAGTATTTGATTCAACTTCTCTGTTGAAATTATATCCCATCTACAGGGAGTGCTGTATTGACATGGCTAGATTACTGCTACCAAGCTGCTCTGTTAGATCTAGTTAATGAGCAGAACAGGTATCTAAACTATATATACCTAGTTTTCTAGTGTAAATATATAGCACTTAACCTCTAACTTTGTGGTTTATCTATTTAAGATACTCCCAATCTTTCCAAGAAGGTGACTTTCCTCCCCCCTCTTTGCTCTACCTGCATTTAATGCCACTTGTAGCTAGGTACTGTAAGGTTAATAACTTTCTGCTGGAACTGGGCAAGTAACAGGAGTCAAACAAGATCTTTGGTACAGCCATGAATGAATGTTCTCTGCATCTGTGTATGTCAGCTGAATGCTGCATAACTAATAGTAGTTGATTGGCAACATAATTGGCATCAACTACGTTTATGGAAATGGAAGTAAAATCAGGTATAATTAGCCTTGAAATAAGTATTAAATGATACATAAGTCATATACCTTATAGGGGCCAATCAGCCTTCTTTTAACATCCAACCGGTAGCTTCTGGATTGTTCTGCATCACCCATATCTGTTGCACGCAGTCGGAGAATTTCATAAACTCGCCTTGTGTGTTGCTGACAAACAGAAAGGAGAATAAAGAACGTGTCTGAGTAAAGAGGTCGTTCAGCAGTAGTATTACAGTATTTCTGCACTTGGAGTAATTCCTCAGCTTATCAGATATCAGTCAGATACCGACAAAGCCTCAATCAGCCTGATCCTCCTTACTGGTGGGTTAAATGAATAAATGTTCTAGTTACACCTCAAAAAATTACTTATTCCAATACAGCTAGTGTATAATCTCTCAACATGCTGCAGTGTCTGCGGAGGTGCTTCAAGGACCTGCTATAAATGAACAGCAGAAGTCCAGAAGCCAGAGTCCAAAAGTAATCCAAAGAACTAAAGTACTGGAACTAGAGTAACATTAAGCAATTAATTACTACATAGTACCCCCTGTACTAATTTTAATAATCTTGACATAATTGTTGCTCTTCACGAGGTCCTCTAGAAATGCTAAATACGAGAATGAAACAATATTTAAATGTTTCTGTTTACTAGGAAGATACCAAATGAATCAGTACATGGAAAATTGGGGTGATTTTGAAACACTGATCAGCAGCTATCACATCTGGAAAGGAAACAGACTGATGCCTCTACTCTGTTACTATGAACTGTTATAACATTAAAACTGAACTTAAGATCAACTACTCCTTTGCTGAGCAACAAGTTTAAAAATAAAATGGTTTGCTATACTAATCCATCTTTAGATACTGTAAAAAAATAAACTATCCTTTTAGGTGTAACATCTCAAGTACAGAAGGCTGCAAGTGTACTTCTCTTATACAGATGATAACATTTTAATGAATATATTTGAATAAGGCTTTTCCTCTGCAAGTCTCATTCAATACTTTCATAAAAAACATACTCAAATACATGTATTTTTAACTGAAGAGCTTACTAATGAGTTTAATCACTTGGACAATTATCAGTGAGTTTAATTGTTCAGTTTAACACTTTAGTTCTTCAAACATTTAGAGCTGCCTCCGTAGCAGTGTTAGTACTTTAGTGTTCCGTGTTCTCAGAACCACAGTGGCTATTTATATAGCTATACTTGAAGAGATACAAACTGATACTTAAAATTGGAATATTTCAAGTTCTGTTATGTCAGCGGCATCAGATGGGGAAAAAAAGGCATTTACTTAAAATCTTAAGCAACTTCTTCCCTTTCAGATACGTTGTAGAAATCTGTTGAAATATACCACCGTATGTAAACTCCAAGTCTCCACCCCTACATTTGGACTGCTGTTATACTAGCTTGATAAGAATAGGACCAACTGCCACTGTTCCGATTTAATACCTTATTTATTTTCAGCTTCTGTTGAGCTTCCATTACCATTTCTTGGCTGAAGCCTTGCATTAACTTTCCCGGGGAAAAGCAAAGCAAGTCTTGACAGAGCTTTACAAGAACAAAGTCTCTTAGCTTTATGTAGTTTTCAGATGGATCTTCAGCTAGAACAAAATTATAAGAGCACATAGTTAATATAAGCATTATTTGTTTCTTCATTTCTGGGATGCAATTACAAGAACTGTGGAAGACAAAACCAGATACAACATTCATCATAGCTGTGATGTATGTTGTAAGTAATCGTAAGTACTGCTATCAAAATTTTAGATGTATGACAATATAAGTTAAAGTGCACTGTGTACATATTATACACGTTTCCAAGAGACTGACAACACAAGTTCAATCCAATTCTAAGCATAAACCCTTTTTTTCTTGCATGTTCCCTCTATTCTATAACAGAGGAGAGCATTAGAACTACTACAGGACAAACTAATTATGTGGAAAAAGACTGAAGCAAGAGCTGAAAGCAATTTCAAGTTCCTTCTATCTTGCTTGAAACAGTAGCATTGCTATCAAAACTGTAGCTTTATAAAAAACAAAGTAAAGAACTATCATCAACATAGTCTTATTTGCAACTTTGTTCCCACCTATGAACTACAGAGAAGGAAAACATTACAATGCTGCAAATATACTTAATCACTACTTAATAGTTTGGACAGGTTTACTATGAGTAGCAGGGTCACTTTTTTCTGTGGCCTACCGCTATGGAATTTATTGTTGAACAGCTTTATATTCCGACTGTGCTTTTTTGTTCATTTTCTCCCCCTTTCCCTCAAGATGAGGACTATTTTTATGTAGTTGACATTTGTGGTTTAAGAATTATCAAAAGCTAGTATGTTACTAAGAGGAAGGAGTAGGATATAAGTTTTGGTCATAGTATATGCAGCACTGCACAACCAGCAATTTGTTTTTTGGGTTGCAGATTGCTTAGGACCACTGCATTAGTTAAAAAGATTTGCACATGAGTGGAATAATCTTGTATGGCAAAACTTACAGCACTTATTCTGCAAAAGAGATTGAAGAGGCTGTCCTGAGATTCATTTATCCTATTTCTTTTCATTCAAATTAGTTAGAAGAAAGATGAGGCAGTTTCTGCATGGTAAGCGCTACCAACATACATTTCACTTGTGTCAACTAGGATGACGAGTTACAGTTGGGACAAAATATCCATTGCAAATGTGAAAGTCTCAAATACTTCGTTTTTTTAGGCATTACTTTCTTCAAGGAAGTTGAAATTCTAATCATTCTGAAAAGAGGAAAGGCTTTACTTAACAACTTTAGAGGATATGTAACTATATATTTTGTCCATTATCACAGTTGCCAAGCCTGACTTTCTATCAAAATGACAATAAATTATCTTGCGGAAGTGTAAGATGACATAACTTTAGTGCCATGTGGAATATTGCAAGCTTCCTCCTGCTGTAATCCAAAAAGAAATTACTTTAGTGCAAATTTGCTGTTTGCTACAAATCTGCATTAAAGGCACTGAGCCATGAACATGTCATATGATTTATTTAGTACTATACTTAAGACTGTTTATTCTCAGTTATAAAAGCTATGTAAAGCTTTGTAGTATTAAAGGGAAAAAAAAGATAAAAATCACACAATGAATAAGACTACCTCCTGCATAAAGGAAGTTATGCTTCTTTAGGTTTCTATGAATTGGATTAAAATTACAAGGTAGATTACCCTGTGTTAGGATTATCCTGCAGTGATACCATGTAGAAAGCAAGTGTTGTAATGCATTTTAATCATTGGAGGGTAGAGGAATAGGGATGGGATGCTTTTTTTCTTTTGAGATGAGGTCTTAGATGACCTTAGATTACTCAATTCTTATGTTTAAACTGTATTTCTTCCTACATTGGACTTTAAACTACAGGACAGATGTCATGATTCTAACCATTTTTCATGCTCTTTTTTTAGGTGTGTATACCCACCCTCTCCCTCCCCCATTCTTTCATTAAATTTTCACTTTCATGTATTTGTGGACGCACCTCTAACATGACAGGTGCATTCAGCCAGTAACACGTGCTCCTGGAGCACAACTCCTGTGCAGATTTTTGTCTGTAGACTTTTGGCTTACATACCTGTTAACATACTATTTTAGATTTTTCTCAGTTTTGAGTTTTGTCTAATAGGAATAAGTTGAACAAGGAATCTGACAAAGCTTGATCTCCTGGCAAACTCAGCTGTGTATCTCAAAATAAAATGGCTAATTAGCTGGTAATCCGTGCATGCTAGGGATTGAATTTTCCTGGTGTGCTGTTCTCTAAGTAGAGGATTTAAAGAGCTACATTATATACAGTTCTTCTGTAAAATAGGGCACTGTTAATCCTGAACTGAGCTGAAGCTAAACCTTCAGAAGGCCATTTAATTCTAACAAGTGAACATGAAAGCTGGTTTGTGGGCTAGCAGTCTCCGAATGTGACCAAACAGGTGAAATGAGTTAGAAATTTAAACATATACCTGTTATATCAAGTACTGTAGGAGAGGACATATAGTATCTATGAACTGTTTCAAGAAGCTGAGCACCATGGCCTTCTCCTTGGAACGGTGGCAAGATCAGCATCTGGCTACAGACAAAGGAATGCATTGATACTTCAGTTCAAACGCATGCTTCTGCAAACATTGCAATATAAAGGCATAAAAACTAAGTTTTCCTTAAAATACATGCATCAGTCTTAATGTTAAAACATAATTCTTACAGAGTCTTAGAACTGCTAAATATTCAAAACTTGTTTGCGATTCCCTCTGCTTCAGGAAGGGAACAATGAAATAAATCAGTGCGTAGCCAGCTAATAATGGGGATTTTTTTAAAACAAATCAACACCATTATAAACAAGTATTGGGAACTTCAGCAGTTCCCTCTTCTGAAATAAAAGGCAAGGCACGAGTTACGCCGCCAATTACCTTACACGTGGCCGGGTTTTGTCTGGGTACACATAGTAATTATAGACTGTCATGTAGCCTACGGTCGCAAAGAGCGTAGCTCCATCCTTATTATACTTCTCAAATCTGCAGATAAAACAGAAAGCCAAGCAGGTCAATTACAGTCGCGCTCCCATGCAGTGTCCATTTTCTTTTCCATTCTCCAACTGAATTTTCAGTGTCAGCAAGCTACTCTGTGAGGGCCCAATGGGTACACCTGCTATGTTCTGAATGTACAATTCACTTAATTGGTGTGCAGCAACTTGGATAAATCAGACCTCTTTACAGCACTTCAGTGCACTTGCCTATTATAAAGATGAATAGGTGGCAAGTAAAAGAAAACACAGGCAAAGCTCATTTTACTGTTTAAGCCTACATTCAGGGCTCTAACGGACAACAGCATTTAATTCAGCTCTATTCTCAAGGTTTCCCAAAGTATAATGGAGGAAAACTCAAGCCTGATAAACAATGGTTTTTCTTTCCTGGGAAAAATATCATTATACTGCTCCAATAATTGGCCAGCCACAATTAAAATGCAGGCTTTGTGGAGGTAATAAGGTCCACTGTTGCTTTAGAACTGTACTTACACTATAAAGTAGTTCCATCTTTCATCATCTACATCAATAAAGCTAGCAGTTTCAATAAACCACATCAAGAATGTCTGAAGCCTTTCATGATATTCTCGAAAGCCTGGACACGTCATGTCAGCCTAGGGAAAAAGCCAGGAGAAGTCAGGTGAAACCTATCACAGATGCAAAAGGAAAAAAATTCTGCAAAACCTAATTACTTCTCCCCATACAAAAAAATAAGCATGCTTCTAATCAATGAATTGGTCAAACAATAATATTTATATCGATATATGTTGAATGTTACAGAAGGTGCCTCACTGCAAAATAAACTTTAATTCACTTGCTTAAGAAGTTTCACTTATTTTTCATACCTTGTATATCTGATATGTAATGTCTTCACCAGCTTCCTCATTATGAACAGAATATGTGTGTAGCAGCATTCCAAAGGGCTTAAAGTTGACCTCCTTTTCCAACAGAGAGACAAAGTCATCTGTGTTTGTACAAAAGCCTGGAGGAATAATTTCTCTAATTTTACTTTCAACATCATCTGCCTGGGGAATACAAAACAGGGCGGGATCAGCAAAAGATTAAGAAGACAGCATCGAAGTCATCATTTTGCTATTAGAGATGAATATAAAAAGGAGTGCTATGGCCTATCAGTAACTTTAAATCAAAAAGACAAATATTCCTGTTGTTCAGTAGTGACCTCCGAGCAGATAAAGATAACTGAAGAGATACAGAAGGGGCAGTCCAGACATTGTCAGTATCCAAAAGCTAGTAGCTGCAACATAAATAAGTTCCTGAACATTTTTCTGTTTAGCGACTGTTACATTTGTCTAAGCAAAATCAAAGAGGGTTGATAACTATTCTAATAAAAACTCAGTGTGAAGGAATACCACGAATGGCAAGACAAGGAAGGAAGCTGTGAATTCAGTCAAGCACAAGGAACAATGTTCTTGTTTTCCTAGCTTGTTGGATGAAACATTAGTTTCTGAAAAATGCAATAAAATGGGTAGCTCAGGCTTTTCATCCAGCAAACCTCCGTGACGAAGCTGCACATAGCCTTGTGGTACTGGGGTTCCCAAACAAGCAGCTTAAGAGGTATTAGGTGGTACGGAACTGAGCGGAGAAAAAGCAACAAAGGCTAAAAATGGTAGCTCCCAAACAAGAAAGTGACAGATAGTGCACTCTTGCATTCTTATGTCTCTGTGCTTGAAATGCTTGCTTGTAGTATCAGCTGTGAGCTGTAATGATAAACTCAGAGGACAAACGTTCTGCACCCTAATCAAAGAATATTTTGAAAACAAAGCTCACCAAATAAAAATACATTTTAGAAATATGGTTAATAAATCTGACATGTAAAATCTAACTTAGCAGAGAGGGAAGAAATAGTCCGACGCCAAAATTAAATTCAGAGATCCAAACTCCCTTTTTCAGTTAACCAAACTAAAAGTTAGAGACTATCAGCTGAGCAGACTTCATAATCCTTTTCAGACCCCAAAAAGACCACTTGATTGAATACATTTACTACTTCTTCTTAGCCATGAATATTTGATGAAGTTTCACAATAACGTATTACTGCTTCTCACCAGGCAATAAAACTTAATGAATTGGTCTCAACTTAACAAAACGGTATTCCTCAATACAACCCCTAAAAGCCTGACATTACATTCAACAAAATGAGCTTACATTCAATTCAAACTTTCCTTTGGACAATGAATCCAGGTTTTTACTTAATGGAGTTTGCGGTGAGTTCAGCTGTAATGTTTGTATTGTATCTATTTCCACAAGGACTGACACAAGAACACTTTGTGTTAACTTACTAAGCAGCTCTTTCACACCGTTTACATGCATGATGGGTATTAGTTTGAAACCAAGACCCTCGCTACTTAGCATTCAAAACAGGGAAATTAAGATGCTTAGAACAAAATACACTACAAAAGGCTAATACAACATGCTACTAATTCCTGTCCTTTCAACCATACTCCCCTTAAGTAGAAGCAATGCACCTGCAAATGAATAGCACTTCATCATTCAGTTACATTTTTAGTATAGAGAAAGATGGATGTGGTTCAGCACAAACAAGTTTTATTCTTAATGGTTTGGTACTACCAACATTTATATTTATATTTGTAGAGAGCACTATAAAGCGATTCAGATATAGCTCTACAATACTTGGTATAACAACGCAGTGAAAACGTGTACAGCCTTTACATCCATTTCATTCTCCAAACAAAGGACCTTTTCTGTTCATCTTCGAGCAATGCTAGCTTAACGTATTTTCTTTATGTTTCCTGATTTAACTGCGTAACAGAAAATTAGCCATGTTTTGCTCAATCACTGAATTATATACATGAACAAGAATGAGTATTTGTAAGGAGCACAGCGTTTCAGAAATGCTCATCTTTTTTTCAGACTGCAAATACATTTACAAAGATCTTAATTCTGCACTGGTGATAAAGTCATAGGAAACCATTTTGCACATCTGCAAAAGATATGTAAAATAATCCACAATTAAAACAAGACTTCCAAGCATCAGTTCAGCAACAGACTACATGGCCGATACCTAAAAACAGTGAACATGCAGGATGAAGTATTATATAAATAAAAAAAAAACCACTCCCCTCGTATTTTTAAGATTCTTCACCTAACAGCAATAGAAGACAAACTTTCACCTACTGAAAGTACATAAGATAATCCATTTCAGTTCTTTATGGCCATAACCCGCTGCCTCTCTAGGTTTCTTTGTGAATTTCTTTGATATTGGTGAGATGTTCATTTCTTTTAACCAAGCAAGGCACTTGCTTATCAGTATCTACCAGTTTGCAAAGGAGTTAAACAGGCAAATAACGAGTGCAAAAACATGAATGAAGCCAGCCAAGACTTGAGCTTATGGGTTTTGCAGGTACTATCTTTAATGTGTTACCTTCATAAGGAAATCATATGAGATGAAGATAGGGAATACGGTAAGGACTTGTAACCTAACTTGTTTTGTAGGACTAATTGAGCTGTCAGGATCTCTTGGTACATTACATTTGACTCTGGATAATATTCATATAATTATACTAATAGGCAATTATCACATTCGTGTATATTTTCATGCTATTTCAAAGTGATTTCACTTAAAAATAATTATAGAAATATATTTGGAAGCTGATTTTTTCTACCAATTATAAATATTAACTCCAGTGAGGAGCAATGGAATGATCTGTAGTGTTAAAGTATGTCCAATATTAAAATCGCACTTTTGTTAACTTGTGTTAAAGCAAATATATCAGACCAGCTGCAAAGCACGATAACATATAGATAGTAAAGATTGTTTCAGAGGGTAGTGAAATACTTTCCCTCACTCCATCATGGAAACTGGAAGAAAAGGAAACTACTTGAACAGCTGCAAATCTGAAAGCAGCTAGCAATTCAGAGGTCAATGCTATTCGTATTTATACCAGAAGAAAGCAGCCTCACTTCAGATATTCAAAAGAATTGACGCCACCCAATGGATAAATTCTGTCTATTTTCATTAAATCAAGTGCCAAGCAAGAACATACATCTGTTCAAAACATGATAGGACTTTGCTGAGCCTTCCCCACCAGTGTGGTATAGAAGCATCCTTAGAGAAATCATATTAAGATGCGTAAATATGCCTAGCGCTCTGGCTGCTGACATTTCAGGATCTTCACCTTTTACCTCATATTTAAGAGACCTTGGAAAAACAGCTAATGCTATGGGGGCAAACGGCCTGCATAGGGCTTTAGATACAAAATGCTAGAGTATGAATAACTATAAACAGCATTAAAACTCAATTCGCACTTGTAACCAGTTTGTTCAAAGCAGAGACTTATGTCCTTTCCTGAACACCATCTATTTGCAGCACAAAGATTTCCTGTCATGCATAGTATATATAGTTCATGCATTAATATGATTAACCCAAATGAGCTAAACAACTAAACAGTTAACATAGAAAAGTAAATGGTAATATGCGTTTAAATTAACACCCTGCTTACTTCCATCTCTGCAAATATGTTAATATTTTAAGGTAGTTAAATAGCAAATATAAATGGCAGAACAAGACCGGCTGCTGTATCTTTTTTCCCTGCAGTGGTTCAGATATAGTAACATGAGCAGCTTATTAGGACACATAGTCTGTTAGTGATATCAAGGGAAGCATAGTGAAAGTTCTTCAGCCTCAGCCCACAGATATTCTAGAAAACTACCTGGAAGGTAGCTCAAACAGATATCCTTTCTTGTCCCTGTCTCAGTCCATTAAGCAATTGAAAAATAATTCAATAGAGGCAATGCTGAGCTTGAAAGAAGGAATGATTCTGAGCAATGGGAATAGTTGCAGTGTGAGCTTAGGGCATGAGAGACCTCATTTACCTTGTTTATACTTCCAGAGAAGTGGCTTTATTTGTACAGAAAATAGATAGCACGTCAATACAAGTGTGTTGTGGTGTGGATTCCCACTGTGATGTGATTTTGAACTTATGTTGGTGAAAGGCTGGAAGGAGAGGTGGTCTGTTTGATTTGAATATGGTTATTACTTAACCAACTGGCTTTCCTTTTTCCTTTGTTTCTAAAAACCTTATCAAGAGTGAAGAACATGACCTTTCACTCCTAAGGTAGGCTGCCTTAGCCTCAAAAGTATTTCAGACATGTCCAGGCACTTAGCCTGTTGAACTAACTATATTCTGACACAGCTTCAGAACACAGAAACAAAAACCTGTAAAACTAATTTAACACAGTCGTTTCAATTTTTCTTTAGAAAGCCTTTTCCTTGAAAGCATTTAAATAAGCTCTGATGAATTTGAAGTATGAACTTTAAATCATAAAGATGTTTACTCTTGAAGAGAATAGCTTTCTTGGGCAAAGTAATTTGAAGTCAGTGCAAACGTACAACCACTTCACACTACAGAATATTGTGAAGATTCACCAATCACCTTATTAACAGCTCTTTTCAAAATAAATCATTTCTTCCTTCCCTATATAACTAAGTAAATCTCAGATGATATTCAATTATGATGCTCAATTTTCTTAATGCACCAGAATCCACTCTGAAAAATTCATTTTTCTTTCTTAATGTAGTCTCTTAAATATGAATTAAATCACTAGCCCTCCTGGAGACAGCTAGCATGAAAATAGACTTTTTTGTTTGGTACAATTTTGATGGCAGTATCAGAGTCAAAGGAAAGAACAATGAGAAAACATATAGGTAAGTTCCATGTTCTTTTCATGTTAGCATATTAGGAAGCTTTGTTTTTAATGTAACTCAAGTTTGGAAGAGCAATAACTAACCCTAGAAGTTTTGTCCCCATTAAATGTTCCCAATAAGTACAAGTCTGGCTCTGTCTTTACCTCCACACAGTCAAACTTCTCATTAACTTTAGATGTATATTCAATGCGGAAGAGAGTTGACAGGTTACCAGCGATGTAGTATAAGAGAATCTTCAGTCCCTTGTAGCCAAAGGCAACTTCACTGAGGAAGGAAAAAAGCACAGTCAGACCTCTAAATGAGTTTCATTGCAAAATATTCAAAACACAGTACTTAAGATTTTAAATCCTCATCCTCTTTCCCAGTGAGGTATACTAAACCTTTCAATAGTGGAAGAGAATCAAACTGGATGTATACTATGTGGACACAGATAATGCCTTACGCTATCTTCATTAGTAAATTTGCTCCTCTCGTGGAGAAACAGAACATGTCCCCGAACTCAGTAAGACAGTGGCTGTACATTTATGGCCATAACTCAAAGAATGCTTGAAATAACTAATATTGCATTTATGTTCATCAATGTCTTAAATTCACTAATGTTTATTAATACAAATTGATCAACAGTGCTTACTAAAACTTTGTACTATAGCAGTGTAAAGTTTTGGAACATACTACTGCAAGCTATACTGTATAAAACACCCAGATAACAAGTCATAGCAACAAGTATGTTTCTAGTGGACAGTATTTATTATTAGAATCAAGTAAAAAAACCTATGAAAGAGATGCATTATTATTATTATTACTATTATTTTAAATATTCTGAAAAAAAAGTGTTTCCTGAATATAAACACTACATTTAAGTCTTGAGAATTTATTTTCAAAAAAAAAAAAAAAAGGAAAAGCAGAAACTATTGTGTTTTTCCTTGTTTGTTTTTAAACCTGATCTTTTTTTGTGGTAACACGTCGCTCATTTAAAGTTGGAAATGCCAGAACAAAAACGTGCACGTTCACTATACTGACAGTTTGGAGAGTTCTCCCATTATGAGAAGTACAATTACTCTCAATGACAGCTGCAGACGTGCAGTAGTGCAACTAATTTTATTACATTTAATAATTGTACCTACATCAGTATAGGTATAATTAATACAGATAGCACATCCTACTTTGAGTACTTAGAATGCTTTTTAAAGGAATTGTAAATTAAGAAACAGCTTTAAGTAGTCCACAGTTAAGTGCATATGGATTTCCTTTTCTTTCTGGCTACAGCTAGAGTGTTCACTACTGCTCTTCTGAAAGTATTAAATTTTAGCACTGGGGACATAGTGGCTAACTTGCCTACAATACTAATGAAAGAACACTTGGAGAGGAAACAGTATTTTTTTCTAAACAGTATGTGTGTCCCCTGAACATTTAAATGATAATAAGTCTATCATTTCTAGTAGAGAAAAACCTCCGAGTTAAAAATAGTTAACAATCAATGATCTAAAACAGCCAAGAACATGAGTTTAAGTTAATATCTATGGTCTTTTTTAATTAAAAATTCCATGGTGTATTGTTGTTAAAAAAACCCACAAATAAATGGTTCTACTGCTGACAGATACTTTTTGGTTTTGGCACTCATCACTGTGAAAGTTTTAATAAAGAACTATTAATTCTTGCAGATCTTATAAGGATGACTCGAACACAAGAGCAGCTGAAATGAGCAATTCTTACCATACAATCCAGGCATTTTGTTCCCTGCTAGTATCTTTAAAATACCATGTAAAATGACTACAAGGCCTGAACTCCAGAGGCTAGGATTCAAAGCCATTATTTAACTATACAGTCATAAAACTGAAGTATTGCTGCGTCACTTTACAATAGTTTGGTAGCATTATTTCTTTTTTTATTTTTTTTAAAGCAATTAGGAGACAACATTCCCTTCAAGACCTACTAATTTGACTCTGAATAATTTAAACTTACTCATCACCAAACACTTGATGGCTATACTCTGGATTAAATGTTGTGTTGTCATCCTCCAAATCCTCAGGAAAGCGAACTGAGAAGAAAAATGAGCATGACCAAGTCATCAGCTTCAGTTTGTTCACACAGGGATTCCATGCTAGATGTCCATGCATTCTTTCACTATGAACGATTTCAGTTATGAACCTACGTTAGGCTGGCACACAAACAAAATACAGACATCCTGTGCAAATCAGATGCATGTTATTTCCTCAAATCAAATCAGTAAGCACAATAAAATGGGGAAATTGACACAGATGTATATGATTTCATATGTATATCCTGAACATGACTACTTTCACTCCATGGTGAACACTAAGGACACGGCCCAGCTGGATATTCTTACAGTAAGCAAGACCAATCATGTAATCAAAGCTTCCTTCTCATTTTGTCATTCTTCTCTCACATGCAGTTCAGAACGCTTCATTGTAGGGAGTCTTCACAGGATGATGAACAGAGAAATGTTTATGAGCATTAATATTCACATTACAGTTTTGGAGAATTGGCATGGATACATAGAAATCTACACTAATACAATGTTAGTATTTCTACCAATATTACTAAGATAATCAGCAATTCTTCTCCCACAACTTTTATTTTTCTTCAGACCTTGGCATTAGAGGCCTTTGCTGGTAACATGAAAACATTCGCTCAAGTAGCATCTACTCACACTCAGTAATGTAGCAAACAAGTATTCATGCTTAGAGTCAACAGTGGCTACTGCACAGTAACTGTGACTGTGTAGTTCTTCCATCACAATTTATGATTAGTGAGTGAAATCAGAAGTTAAAGCAGGATTTTCTAGGAAGATTTACAGAAGACCGAAATACTTAATTCCCAGATATCCTCTGCATTCATAGTTAAAATAACTACCTAAAATTGGAAGGGATATAATTCTTCATGTAGGCGTTCAAGTGATTGTTCAGCCCCATTAACGAGGCATAGGTAGCTCAAGAAAAAAAAACAGTTACATACTAATTTTGAATGAGTTAGAAGTGCATGCAATGCTGTAGGAGTTAATAGTGCTATTAAGTGTTCTTTTTTTAATTAAAAAAAATGAGTATAGAACGACAGTCTCATTACTGTTTTACTCCAGTAAGACTGGAGATGAAGTAAAAAGATTTTCCATTAATAGGAGTTATTCAGAGAAAAATGAATGAAGAGTTTCTTAATAACAGGATAAAACTCAGCCCTCTCAAAAACAGTGACAGTTTTTGTCTTCTCCAGCTTGATTCAGAGAGCAACCCAGCTGAGGCAAAGTAGCAAGATGAAAAACAACAAAAATACAAACCAGAAAAAAAAGGAAAAAACAGAGTAATCCTGAAACATCACCATGGAACAAATGAGGACTCAGAAGAGTACAGCCCATGTCTACATTTATACTCCTACGCTCATGGGAAAGGCGTGTTTTGTGGCTTTTTTTTAATGGCATCATCACTTTGTAAATTTTAATTGTTCTTTTCTAATATTGTTTGTATGTGGAACAGCTACGCTCTCAAAAAGAAAAAAGTAAACTGAAAATCTTAGGTGACACGAGGTAATAGGAACAAGTAAAAAGCGGTCTCCCTGAAAACTGATATAGGTTGACTCCTCAGGTATCTGACAAAATTTACTCAGATATATTCTGTTACTTCTCATCCTTTTTCCTTTGGTTTTAGAAAGGCAGAAGAGGAAAATCAAAACATTAGATACATAGATTAAATATAAATAGTCACAGAATGAGCATTTGAACTATTGTTTAAATGGAAGAGAAATGCTTCACAGGTTAGCAGCTCAAAGACTTAAGGATTTTGGTTAGAATGACATTTCGTCTCACAAGCCAATTGTGCATTTAAAAGTCTACGAAGTTTTGCAGAACCAACTGTTAATAGGAGTCCTTAAAAGTGCTTAAAAGGTCAATTATTTTTACTTTCTTAATAAGCGATGCTATGTGTACTGCTCAAGGAAACAAAATACTGAAGGTCTGGAAAGAAAAAAACACAGATGTATTACCTATTCTTCTCTTAGTAATTACCAATACAAGTAAGTTTCAGATGCAAGTCAGTCCAACAAGAGTTCAGTAATTCTGCTTGTATTCTGGATGTGGTATTAAGCAAGTTAGCTATATAAAACAATAAACAGTTCTGAAAAAGAGAGAGTAGCACTTTTTCAACACAGATTTTAAAGACTTTGTTGAAAATGCCTCGTGTTGTCTGGATGTTGAGGGAGAGGTGGAAAAAACAAACCAAAGAACACTTTCCAGTTTTATTTATTGTGTTCATCATTTCCTCAAAAGAAATACGATGCATACTTAGGACTACATGGTAGCAAAAGTTCTAGAGAAGAAGAAGAAACTCAAAGAACATACTGAATACCTCAAGAAGAACATGGTGACGTAACCCCAATGCACCCTAGTAATATGTTAATAGATTGTTGATGTTATTATGCAGGTACAAGCCTGAGTTTCTGTAGCTGCACTTCACCGTACTATTTTCAACAAAATTACATTCCTATGCATTCCTATTTTTGTGTTTGTATATTTATAAGTACATATTATAACCTAAGTAGATTTAATTACAAGGACTTTATTAAATGGATATTAAAATACTCCAAACACACAATATTTAAAAACTGACATTACCTAGTTTTAGCTGAATTGCTTCGTTTGTGTTACATTTGTATTCAGCCAGCTTCTTCTCCATAGGAGTAAGTCCTAAAGAAAAAGATTTTTGAAAGAGTTTAGATACATACAATCTGGGTCAGTATAATTCAAGGAAAGTATTAAGAAAAAGGTTCTCAAGAACAGAAGGAACAACCTCATAATGCTGACTTCATTTCAAAATGCACTATTCTTCCTGCAAGTTCTAGTTTTTCATTCTACTTTTTAAGTAAATCTGTTTTCTCACTATGAAGTATCTTCCAAAATATACGCAGGTGCTGCATTTGAATAAGAGTTAATGCATTTCAGGTATTCTTAGACTGTGGCAGGAATGCTACCTACCTTTATCTAGTTATTACTTTCCTTCCAGAGTGGATGAGGAAGGAAGGAAGTTATAGCTAGCCTGTTTTCTAAGGTCTAATCTAGTGCACAAAAGGTGTGTCACTTATCAAGGCATTTTTCAAGTGTGTTAAACCCATCCTGTCTCTCTATTCCAGTAGCATCACCATCAGTTCTTCCTCCCATGTCAAGCTATTCGGAATGAGGTTAGGCCGGAAGCGTTCTCAATAACCCGGGGGGCAAAGAGCCGCACACGGTGTGCCACACGGCTCAGTGCAGAGCAGACCCACGGCAGCGGCCGCCCAGCCCACAGCCTAACACTCAGGGCCCAAGCGGGCCGCGGCCAGCCCCCACCGCACCTCGGCCCTGAGCTCTTGCTCCGCTTCCTCTGCTGCGGAGGGTGAGGCCGTCAAGGGACCCCTGCTCCCGTTCGTGGCCCAACAGAAACTCGGGCTCGGCCGAGGGGCACCGTCCGTACCCCGGGCGACACTACCCCTAATAGATGATCAACGGCAACACCCCGCCCTGCTCCCCGCCGCCTCGCTCAACAGCTATAGGTAGGCCGCAAGCCAGCTGGGCCCGGCCTAGGACTCACCCGCCATTTCCCAGCGGCGGCGGCAGCCGAGTCACCCGGGCAGAACGAATCAAGCCGCGCGCCCACTCGACGGAAATGAGAACACGCGCAAACACTTCCGCTTCCGCCCGCCCAAAAGCGGCCGAGAACCAACAGCTACGCTCGGCGACGCTTAGGACCCCGCGCGCATGCCTAGCTGTATGCTGAAGATTGCACTGTCCCGGCGGGAGCCTTTAAGAAAGTGCATTCGCGCGGCGGTCATTTGCATAACCCCGCCCTCAGGGGGCAGCCGCGTAGTGCGGTTACTTTGATGTGGTGGGCGCGCGTACAGTGCTGCTTCGGCCTCACACCTGCCTCAGTGCTGGGGTGGGCTGAGGGGAACTGGGGGTGATCGCCCGCGCTGAGCGTCGGCGGCTTCGTCTCAGGGTCCGCCCCCTGCGGAGGGCAGCAGTGGGGCGGCCGGTGCTCACCGAGCAGGCAGGTTTCTTCAAAATTCTTTCTGCGAGCTCGTGCGTGGCATACCGATGCCGAGCTGCCCTCGGGCGGTCTGCGTTGCCTCGCGGCCCAGAGGGTTCCGTTCTGCTTTATGGTCAAACGAGCAGCTCCGACCCTTACAGCTGCGAGGCACCGTACAGCCGCGTGCCCAGCTGTTCCCTCGCCCTTACCCTGCCGTGCTGAGGGGCGCGGCCGAAGCGCCCTCCTGTTTTCCTGGGCCGCGACAGACTCTGCCGGGAGTCCCCCGCTCAACGGCGCGGGTCGTACGAGAGTGCCTCCTGCCCTGAGGCGGCGGCCCCGTACGCTGTTACGCGGAGGCGCGGAGCTGGGTAGGCGCCCGCTCGAGCCCGCCGGGTCCCGGCCGGCACCGGTAGCTCTGATGCGGGATTTCGAGGCGCGGGGCCGCTGTCTGCCGCAGCGGTGCGCCGGCCGCCGAGGGGAGCCCGCCGGGCGGGGCAGGGCGGGGCCGGGCGCTGCCTCCAACGGCGCTGCGCTGAGGCGGCGGCGCTGCGGCGGCGCGGCGGGTGGGTAGAGGCGCGCGGCTCCTCCTCCCGTTCGCCGGCGCAGCATGGCGGTCAAGGTGACTCCTCTGTTGTTGGGCGCGGGAGGAGGCGGGCGGCCTCTTCGCCTGCCCGCGAGGCCCCGGGGGATGCGGGAGGAAGCCGGCGGTGGCGGGGCGGCTGTGGGGAAGGGGCCCTGTCTCCGCCTGCCGAGGGGAAGCGGCGCGGGCCGAGGCCGTTACTCGACGCGTGCGGGAGGGAACGGTCGGGGCCCGGCGCTCCGCATCCTGAGGGACGAGCGCGGCGCGGGGCCCCGCGCGCTGGGACAGCTGTCAGCGGCACCCGGGTGACCCGAGAGGCGGCGGTGACCTGGAGTGTTGAGTTTGAGTCTGCTTATCGGTTAGATAAGAGAGCCGATACCGCTGCCCTTATCGGTGCAAATTGCGTTTTTGTTCCTGAGCTGTGTCTGTAGCTCAGCTGGTGAAGCATTAACTTACTTTTATTTGCAGGTGCCTTCGACCAAAAGAGCAGATCCTGCCGAACTACGAAGTATCTTTTTGCAGGTAAACAGACCTGTGTGATGCTCTTTGGCTGGCAGACTTGTGTTTTCAGCTGTTTGTCACTAGCACCGTCTGTGTGTTGGTCATGGGACAAAATTGGTTATGTGGACAGAAGCTGATGTTGCACGTGGGGTAGAGGGCCTTCAGGCGCTGAGGAGGAGCCGTTGCTGCGCAGAGTGTGGTTAGCCATCCCACACCATAGCCTTAAAGCATTTTCTGAAGCCTTTTCTAAACTCCTGTAACAGAAATGATTGCAACTGTAACCAAGTACTGTTATTTTAAGAATACACTTCTGCATGATTCTGAATTCTATGGCTGTGTGACTTGTCTGTGAGCTTCACATGATCCTCCTGCAAATGGATGGACTATTGGCAATGTTTTTAGAATTTTGAATTATTGTTGTTAAGATTAACGTATTTCATAGTATTACCTCTCAAGTAGGGCATTAGAATTACTCCATCTGAGTAATGGTGTGACGCTTTATCCGCTCCACTTAGTTACAGTGAACCATTAATCTAAAAAGAAAAAAACAATAAATCCTAAAACTTTTGAGAAGGTTTGAAATAGGTGGCTAGAATAATAGCAGCTGTTTTAGGTCCATAGCTGGGCTGCTGATTTTTCTAAATTCACAACAGTATCTTTTTTCTTTCCTGTTGAATACTACATACTATATTCAAGAGGTTTTACTCTGTGAAAAAGGAAATAATATGTAATTAATATATAATATATATGTTAATATATAATTACTACTGTGTTGTTGTGGGCCCCTCGCAACGCGAAAGATATTGAGTCCCTGGAGCACGTCCAGAGTAGGGCAGTGAAGCAGTGAAAGGTATGGAGCATAAGTGTATGGGGAGCAACTGAGGGAGCTGGGATTGTTCAGCCTGGAGGAGGCTCAGGGGAAACCTTGTAACTCTCTACAGTGACCTGAAAGGAGGTTGTTGTGAGGTGGGGGTCGGTCTTCTCCCAGCTAACAGCGATAGGAGCAGAGGGAATGGCCTTAAGTTGTGCCGGGGGAGGCTCAGGTTGGGTATTAGGAAAAATTTCTTGTCAGAAAGAGTAGTAAGATATAGGAGCAGGCAGCCCAGGCAGGCGGTGGAGTCACCATCCCTGGAGGTGTTCAAGAAGAGAATAGATGTGGCACTTGGAAACATGGGTTAGTGGGCATGGTGGTGATAGGTTGATGGTTGGTCTAGATTATTTTAGTGGTCTTTTCCAACTTTAATGATTCCATGATTCTGTAAATAATGGATTCTGTTGTGGCATCTCTGACATGTAGCTTTCGGTCCTACCTTATTATCTAATAAGTAATAAGTAGATTAAGAGACCTTTTTGCCTGAGAGGGATGTTATGTCTCAACTATCATTTGGTGGGATCTTTGCTTATGTAGAATGGATTATTCTGAAAACGTTATTTGAGTGCAAAATTTAGAATTTCGGAGTCAAACCATGAAAGCCTAAATGTTAGTTTCAAGTTAAAGTTTCTCTATCACAGATTCATTTCTTGTTGATAAGACATTTGTCTTTTTTTTATGCAAGGAATACACAAACAGTATAAAAATGTGTGCTTCTGGAACATCACATTGCTCTTTTCATAGACTTTTTCAAGAAAGACAATTCTGCATGTTGGATTGCAAAAAACAAGAATTGTGATGTGAAAATAATCAGTTTGGAAAAGTAGACTCAGTATGAATCGTCTAGTCAGTAGATGTACTTGCTCCTGGAAATAAGTATTTGAAGTCTGTGACATTGGTGATGCATGAAAAAGTGGAGAGGAACTTAACCTTGAAGTTGTTGATATGACAGTGTCTGCTTTATTGACCTAAAAAGCAAATAGTCTGCAGGTTGATGCCCCGAGGAATCAAAAGAGCAAAAGCTCTCATCTCCCCTGGAGTACCTGAGCATTGTCATAAAAAAAGACAAGTTGCTCAGACACACAGTTGCATAGGAAGAGTTTGTATATTTCTGGGGAGAGCGGCGATAGGATTATAGAATTGATTCTAATTGAAGATGATATTATATTCTTACTTTGATAGATAGCAAGCGAACTTAGCTGCAAACATTAACAAAATCTGAAGAGAACCCAGCCTTCCCAAGACTCAGTTGTAGAGTCTGGTTATGAAATACTGTTAGTGTTGCACACTTCATGGGTCAGATATGTTGTGCTCTTTACTGAGGGTGCAAGCCTGTTCTGTCAGCTTCAGTTAAAGGGCGTGCATTCCTTCTAAATTTGGCTTCCCTTGGAAATGGATGCAAGGGAAGATGGGAACTCTGGGCTCCTTCGTGATCAACCTTATTCTTAGAGAGTGTACTTAAATTTCCTTCTATTCATACATATCCTCCAATAAGATAGTGCCATCTCCTCTGTCGGAGTTTAAGGTATACCTTAACGGGTGCTTGACTTTTACCTTTCTCTTACAATTTCTGAAGCTTGCTATGTATTTTATTTTAAAGCATTAAAAATTTAAAGCTTCACTTGTATGAGCTAGATGTTATGCTATTATTTCTATATAATCCATTCCCTAGCTGTAGAATGCAGTTAAAATGCCATGTGTATACACCATCAAATAAATTACCTCTTAGATGTTTGCTAACCACTGACTTCTGTGACCACCATAACAGAAGAAAATCAAATCCAGTAGAGGATCAAAGACTTACATAGATATCTTAGCGAGCCTTCATTCTTTTTCCTTAAGCAAGATACAGTCAACCCTGAGGAAAGATAGCTGAATTATTCTCTGTCTGCTGAATGGAAATGAAACCTGTTCAGCAAAGTGGAGAAATAAGCATGGTAACGTTTTCCGATTTTAATACAGGAGACATTCCCCCCCGCCTCCCTTAGAAGTGTCCTGAATGTCCTGAAAACTGACCGATTTTGCACACTGTGCATCACTTCTAGAAGCATGGTGACACCTCATACTGTGTGGTACAAATAGAGTTTTTGTGTGCTTGTGTTTTGTGATGAGGTTTACCATAAGGTCATGCAAATTCATCGTGTGCCTGAGGCAGTCTATAAATGTACAGTAAGATTTTTTTTTATAAGTTGTAACCTAATTCAAGCCCGAGGAAAAGAAAAATTGAATTAGTATGTCATATTTCATGTGCAAATTAAAGTTAGCAATTGCCTCGTCCGGTTGCAAAGGATATGTAAGCTGCGTGGTGAAGGTGTCACTTGAGGACAGATTTTGTAAATACGTGCCAGAAGGGAATAGCCTGGCTATTGGTCAGGCCTCCATTTATTGGCTTATGGCCAGGCTCTTTCAAAATACCGTGACCTTCTCGTATGGAGCTGCATGTATCTGTCCTTTAATTATTTTAGTCTCAACATTTTTAACAAGATTTCCCGTGCACCTCGCTCTAACAATTCATTATGCATGACATGCTCAGAGAAGTTGGTGCCTGAATTTAAAAAGGCAACGGCATTTAGGTTTTTTATTATCTTTGTTGCACCCTCAATTGTCATGCAGTTGAATTCTGTTGTCCATAAGGATGTGTTCAATGCTCTTCACATTCTTTGGTCCTTCATTTATAAAACTTCATTCAGATTATGTGTGTTGCAGCAGAGCTGTAGTTCATAACGCGTGTTTTAGTCATATCAGTGTAAGGCTGAGAAGAGAACCTTTCCAAGCTGTTACAGCGAAGCCGCACTTTCATCACATCATCATGTCGGCAGCATTGCTCTGTGTTCCTGTTTTGTGGTAATCATCTGCATTAATTAGGGATGAGTGAAATCATTTACTGTAGTCTTGCAAAAATCTGTTATCACAACTGTATGGTGTAGTAGAGATGAGGAGTTGTGGAAGAGATGTGGGAAGCTAAGGGAGATGCCTGAGGGGATGTTGATGCTGTTGCTCTATGCTGAAACAGCATCCTGGCAGAATGTGGTAAAAGGAGCATATGAGACAGAAGTGATCTCCTTCATCCTAACAGAATGTTACAGCTTAACAGGTATGTTGTATAGGTGGCATTGTTAATATTATCATTCCTGTGGGCTCCTCCCATTTTGTTACTCCTTCACAAAAACCTGTCTCACCTGACTTAAGATATAACAGTATATAGTGGAAATGTTACAAATTACGGGTAAGGCTTTAGATTGAAGTTCAGATTTCCTCACATAAATGTTGCATTGTAGCTCAGGGGAATGGAGTAGACGTTGTCTTTTCTGCAGAGAACTCTTAGGTTGACATCTTTCAAAGGCTGGAGCCGAGGAACATGTACTGCATTTGTACAAATGAATTGAAAGCCAGTACTTCCATTTCACAGCAATATTCTCATGAAACAGCTGTGAAATTTTGTAGTTTATTGTTTCTCAGAAGGAGCACGTTTCTATGTGTATGTGTGAAGATTTGCATTCTATCTACAGGTGGACTGACTGTACAGGAGAAGATGGATTTAAAGCAAGTCAATAAGCTTGCTTACAGGTTTTGTGAGCAAATATGGTTAGAAAAACGGCAATCAAAAGTCATCAAAATGGATTGGATCACAGTCGGTTATTGAAGTAGAAATCTTTTATGAGCTACTTCTCTATGTTCTAGCATGTAGACGTAGTTTAATCTTACAATCTGAAAACTTAAGTTTTGTATCTAAGATTATTGTTATATCATAAATAGAAAAAAAAGTCTGCAACTGTACTGCCATCTTGAATTAATTTTTATACATGATCATGACTTCAAATATCATATACTACTTAATGCTTAGTGATGGCAACAGATGGCCAGAATGTAAGTTATCAAGTAAGACTATGGATAGCAAGAATATAAGCCATGTGTTCTTCTGGATCAAAGCACATAAAAAGAGGGGTGATAGTATTGATTATCTACGGTAGCTGATTAGTATCTGATTCTGGTAACTCAGTAGTGGACCTGGTTTGTAAAATGTATTTGTGATGGTTTCTGCTCCTGCCTTCTCATGTTCTTAATTGAACATGAGTATTATCCAGCCTAACTGAACAATTAAGGTTTATGGAATTTATGCTGAAAAGTGAGAAATGCCAAACCTATTCAGTTCTGGACAAACATAAATCTGAAAAGTTATTTCTCACGAAAGGAGAAAACAGTTTGATAAGTATGTACAGTAATTGTGAGTGATTAGGATCAATTAATTAGAAGATGTCTTGTACTAGAAACTTTGAGAGGACATTTATGCCATGTTTTCACAGTGCAACTGCAAATGAAAAGCTGTAGTTGTAAATCTGTGCAATTACCTGAGCATTTATGAAAATGCATGATAGTCTTTTTTTTAGAAGATATTGATCATGAAGTGGATGTGTTATTCCACAGGGATAATACGGAAGCTAGTATTGCAGCACAATTGCATGTTTTAACCATATCCTTTCATTTCAGAACAGTTGCATGCAGTTACGCTATTTGAGTGATATTCAGTAAAGATGCTGAGTTGGTAATTGCTGATAATTAACGTCTGAATGGATTAATTTTTGTGTGGTTTTGTTTTTTTTTGTTATCTCTCTAGTATGCCAGTGTTGAGAAAGATGGAGAGCGTTACATGACCCCAGAAGATTTTGTGCAGAAATACCTAGGACTTTATACAGATCCACGTTACAATCCTAAAACAGTACAGCTGTTGGCTGGAGTGGCAGATCAAACTAAAGATGGGTGAGAATTTTGTTTTCCATTAGAAGTCTGTAATGCATTGGTAAATGAGTGTTTCTTCGGTAATTTCATCTTCTAAAATGCATTATTGATTTTATTATCCTTCAAGCTTAATTAGATAAGTTGTATTTGTTTTTTTCTCAAGTGCAGTAGACTACATTTGTGGAACTTGAGGAAAAAGAGAAAAAGAGACAATGATTAACAGTGTAGAGTTCGCTTTTAAAGGAGATTTGGCAATTACTGCAAATGCAGAGGAAGATATACTGCAAATAAGTTTAATGCAGCATGACTGCTTTGCAAAAGTTATTTTCTGTGTACTCTCATCCATGACTAGATACTAAGAGTCCTTAGTGCACACAGTTAAACATGGAAATGTGGAAAAGGAGCACAATTCATATCAAACAACTGAGGACTTTTTTTTAGAGTTCTGGCTAATAGGAAGGAGAGACACTAATGATATATGAAGCAAGAAGGTGTTTGCCTAGTCCAGATAAGGTCACACCACATAAAGCTTATAGGTGATATTATTTGCTTTTAGACTTCTTTCTGAAACCGACATATAAAATGTCCATTCCAGTGAGGTAGTACCCTCTGACCTATTTGTCTTCAAAGAATTTTCTTTTACTGTGTGCAAGCATGGGCATTTTTTAAGTGAAGAGATCAAGACGAATCAGAGAAGAGGTCAAAATTGCAGCAAGAAGTGGGTGTGTTATAGAGAAGAGATAGAAAGTTGCTGTTAAAATAAAATGTGTAAATAGATGTAATTTATATTCAGTTAAAAGTCCCTTAACTTCCTTGGGTTTATGAGTCTGAACCTGACCCTTGACATCACTTAAATGTTTTTGTTTTCCTATATTTTGTTTAAGAACATTTTATTAGTTTGCACAGCATCCTGAGCAACTTGCGCAGTGTCTGTGCTTCACCAACAGAATTTTATATGCTGCATGCATTTTATAGTAAGTGACAAATATAGAATCTCCTGTTTGATGTAAGTTACACGATAGCTTCCAAAAATAAAGTTGCAGCATTTTGATAATAAATGTAATATATATATGTATGTTTGATAAATCCAAATAACTTGTCTCACTGCTTGTAATACATGGCAGTAGTTTGTTGTGTTGTTTCAGATTGAAAATGCACAGATTGAAAATGCACACGTCTGTTGAAATAATAGTCTAACTGATGACTGCTAAACCAACCTGTTTCTCTGAAAGCTGTTGATTGTCTTTTAGGGTGTACATTTCTTCAGAAAACGTTATATAAAAGGACCTTTCTTACAGTAAGAAGTCAGTAATTTGTTTTATTGCTACAACTGAACTCGACAATGGGACATCGGTTTTTTTGTTGCTCTCTGTGTGAATATAAGCTTTTCTTAGGTTTTTTTTTTTAGTCTGGGTAATGTTGGAAGTGAGGTAATCAGATATGGGTAAGTGTGCTCCATCTACTTCTGTATGGAAACACTGAACGTATACCTGTTGATACTTGTCTGAAATGTATTCTCTTCAGTGTTTTAATCTGTATTTCTCTGCTCATTAATTCATGTGAAGAGTGCTATACCCACATCATCACTGGTTTACTTATTTCTGCATTTGTATTAGCTGCAATATGCCAAAATCCTGCGTTGTCAGTACAGAGAATTTAATCTGTAGTATTGTACAGTATTGTAGTCTTCCACTGAATTCCAGTAATACATTACACCTTTCCAAGGTCTTAAAAATTAATTTATAAAGTCCAAAGAGGTATCACCAGTCTTATTCCATACAGACATTTGTAAATCAAAAGACAGCCCAAGGTCACGCATTGAGAAGCGTAATTGAGAAGCTTTGGTCCAGTTGTGAAGTTTCATTCCTGTATCCGTTCTCAAAATCTGCCAGGCTTGCTTGATGAGGTCTAAATTAGAGTTGTCTGTTATCTGTTAAATGCAGTGGAATTTCACTGATGCTGCTATTAAGCATTCCTGTATCACAGATTGCTGGCATTACTTTTAAAATTAGGATTAGGGTACGTATCCTTTATTAATAATGTACTCATATATAAATAGGTGTCAAAACCACCTTCTCAGTTACGTAAGTCCTACCTGATATTGTAGATATTCAAGTTTTAAAATAAAAAAAATTTCTTCTGCCTTCAAACCTGCAAAATTTCAGTAGTTGTTTCAGATTCTGCATTTTAATTGCCTGTTTCTGGCTGCTCTGCCTATCAGCATATCATTCTTAGAGTTTGAAAGTGTGTTCTTCAGTGAACTCCTGAAGAAAGAGCCAATGTTTCACTTAATGGACAGTCACAGCTAGGATGTGTATTATGTCCAAAAGCTGTGTTGTGTGGGTAGAGCAAGAAGCTGTAGTAGGAAACAAGGAAAGACAGAATAAACATGTGGCTTACTTGGTTTGCTTTTGAAGAGTGACGGTACAGAAGAAATAATAGGAATGGAATTTCTTAAAAATGTTACCAATAAAGTGAGAGGTGAGTGATTTGATATTGTTGCGGACTCTTTAATACAGCAAGTTCACAGAATATGCTTGAATAGTGTTTGAATGGGAAGCTCCATTGTTCCATTTAATCTACCTCTTGTTATTTCCACCCTGATAATGGTGGATTGCTGGAAATATTCCTGCTTTTAGACGTCGCAAGCTGAATATATAGAAAGGAAGTTGAATGTGTCTGTCTCCTTTTGCTGTAGGCACTGTTGAAGGGAGCCCTTCTGGAGAATGATTTCTTTCAGGTTCAGACTTCTACAAGAATGAATTCTACAGGGATCATCACTTGATTTTTGTCTGTTATAAACTTTCCTGGTTAGGAATTAACGTTAGATCTGTGCTTGTATGTGAGATGTGTTTGGAAATAAGAATATTCCCAGTTATTTTGAAGAATATTCAATTTCTTTGATACTAGACCCTTATCTATCAGGCTCATCCTTTGCATGAAGTTGACTTTGCATCTGGAGAACCGTTCTATCATCTTTGATTTTATGGATAATGTATGAGAAATTAATAACATAATTCTATATTTTCCATGTCTTAATTCCTTCCAAAGTCACATTTTTTTCTGTATTTTCTGTATACTGCGTATATGCATGCATGTTAAAATACATGATCTCGTTTAAAGTATCTCAACTCTACTTTGCATATACTTTGACAGAGAAAGACCATGTAAACTAACGAATGGTTTGATTTTTTCCCCCAAGAGGATTTTATACGTTTAACAATAAGCGATCTATGTATGAAGTAATAATTACGAGCTAATGATTTTCTATGAAAATTACTAAATGTACTATCTATTTCTAGATGTACTATCAAATCTACTGAAGAGTTCATTTTATAAATTCGAATAATTAGGTACATTTAATGAAATGTTCCATCTACAGAGATATCTACTTGTATCTACTTGTTTTATCAGCATCTAATGAAGTAGTAAATTTTTATTTAATTTTAAAAATGTTGAAAATTCTTATTCCCACTAATAATTTATTCAATGTTAAAATAGATATGCCATCACTTATGTCTATACTCAGGAGCCTGAAACTGAGTGGAAATTTCTCATCAGTCTAGCTGTTGTTTTTAAAACCTAGGGATTTTGCTTGCACTATTATGAAAGGCCGTGGTATATGCCCACACTACGTATCCTTACAGATACACAAAAAACAGTGCAGTTTTGTTCTTTTGTGCCAACAGGATCATTTATCTTCTGACTTGAGGCTTGTCTTGCTGTAGCTTTTCCTATATAGGATCCCATCTATTTTTTTTTTCTACTTGTCACAATAATCTGAATTTCTCTAGAGAAATTCTTTGTGATTGTCATATTATCTGTGCATCCAGTCAAGTCTGAGTTTGTATGTGTTGAAAATGAGGACTTTGGTTTGTATGCAGCGTTCCAGAGATGTCGTGAGAGCCCTGTCTGGTGATACTGCTGCTTCCTCATCTCGACTAAAAACAGGTCTCCTGATGCATCCCGAGTTGCGTTTTTCTGTATGGTGAATGTCTCACATACACAGCTCATTGTCTTGTGATGAAATGTTACACTCAAATCCTTAGCTTCCTTGGTCATGTCTTAACTGTCCAAACGTTCTTATTGTTTCTTTCTTTCTTGTCCTTTCTTTGCTTTATATGACCTAGAAGTTCATGTAATATTTGAGGTGTAATTTTTTTAATATATACATAGTAAAGTATAACTTCGTTATGAATATATTGTTTTAAGAGTATACATATTGAATGTTACCTTCTTATACTTACATTAAACGCTTTTCTTTCTCATGAGAAATATAAAAATTAGTAATATAACGACAGACCTTTGAATTTCATGCTGATAGAACTTCTGTGGGTTTTTCATATTTCAATTTTTAAGTGCTGTCTGCTTAAATTTATACTTATGAGTTAATAAATAGTAGGTACTCACTGAGAATTGATTATATTTTGTTGTTGATGGATATGAAGAATTCCAGTCCTCTTCTGGTACGAGAAAGTGAGCCACGTAAAGCTTAAGTAACTACTCAAATATAACAAACACCTCTTTCTATTTCTAATGTAGAGTCTTAACTTTTGAGTATTAGAATTTAATTTTAATAATTGGATCAGAGCATTTTTAGAGCATCAAACACAAAATGTCATTGATATTGTGTATAATCTATTGAAATCTTTATAACTTCTGTATTTTCCTTTGTAGGTTGATCTCCTTTCAAGAATTTTTGGCATTTGAATCTGTTTTGTGTACTCCAGATGCAATATTCATTGTTGCTTTTCAGTTATTTGACAAGAGTGGCAATGGAGAAGTAACATTTGGTAAGAATGTCTAAAGAAAAGCAGTTTAAGAAAGTGATAATAGTATAAATGCAAGAATAGCTCATCACAGCTAGAAACGCATTTGATGTAGCGTTTTACTCATTTCCTTAAACAGTTTGCATGAGTAATTTTTTTCCTTCCAAGTTTTAGAAGCTTAAGAAATGCATAGTAAAAATATATTTTGTTCTATCTTTTTGAATCAAGATTCTTCATCTTCTTGGAGGTACTTAATTCAATGCTATTTTGTTCAGAATCATCCTAAGTGAAAGTCTTATGTGTCATGAATTTTGATCTCCTTCATTTTGAGGAGTTTTTAAAATTTGTTTGGATTTTCCTCATCCTCATTTGAAGAATTGTCATTAAGCATGGTAAGGGTTCAAAATAAAAATGAAGGAGATCTAATCTTTTCAGTTCTTAGTCTAATTTTCCAATTGAGCAGTAAGTCTTAGTATAATGAATGTAACTTCTAGCTGGATGATGTATTATTAAAAAATTAGGAAGAAACAATGGTCTTTAAGTTTCTTTTTTTTTTTTTTTTTCTTTTTCCTCTCAACATATGTTAGTAATTGGACAAAATAATTTAGGCTAACTATACCACTTCATGATGTCACTTAAGAGCACTGCAGTTTAAGGAGGACTAGGTTTTATTTTAAAAAACTTTGTACTTCTGTGAAAACTAGATAAATAAATGCTAAGAATTTTAATAAAATTGAATGAAAATGATATGTTATTTCTATCCAAAAGAATAAACCACTCAATAAAGAACATACATACTGTGCTTGGATTTGTAACCACTTGCTGTTTGTACTACTTCATTTTTATGAAAACTCTTTCAACTTTGAAAAAAAGTTGAAACAAATAATGCATGTGTCTTTGTATGGAAACAAAAACTGCTTGAGTTATGACAGCTATTAAATTACATGATTAACTGAATTGTCAAATACTAAGCAATTTGGATACACACGGCATCTTGAATTAAGCTAAGGTGAAGTCAGTAAATGTAGTCATTAGAAAGCAGACAAACTATCACAATTGGTGTATGTTAATGATGGTGTCTGTAATAATCTCACTAAATGGGGATATGTACTTTTTAGCACTTGAAATAGTTGGTTCTGTAAAACAACAAAGAACAGTTCAGGTGGTACGCAGATTCCTCAGACTGAATTGTTACTTTCATTGTTTCATCATTAGCTTAAAGCTAAAAGAACAATACAAACAAGAGAAACTAAAGCAATTATACATTCTTTTCTCCATGCCTTTCTCATATACCTGATACACCTTGAACAGCAAACTTGCTAGTGAATTTAAGATTTACTATTGATCTCTTGTTTTAGCAGAATAAGTTTTATTGCAGTTATGACTGCATTTAATTGTAACATATGAAAAGTACTTACTTTTGTAGCTGACTCCTACTTCTGCTTTTCATTTGCATTTTGTATGTTGTTGGTAAAACGGGCTACTTATTTTTACTTTGTAGGGATATTATGCAAATTAATGTATGTAGGAAAAATACAAAGGATGATATATGACATTTGGTAACTCTGCAATTTATAAATTGATCTTGTCTCTTCTAGAGACTGTTTCTTAAATGTGACCTGCACTCTTCGATTTTCACACCACATCAACAGAAAGGCATGGAGTTTAGTTTCATGTAAAAACAGGAGAATACATAAAGTTAGGATTTTCCCAAGTCTTTGGAGGAAGGTGGTCAAGATGAAACATGACACTTGCACTGCTCATTTTCTTCAAAGAATCTTTCCCAATGGCTGAGAAGAAAAGAAAGGCTTGATCTCTTCAGTTTGTAGACTTTGCATTCTATGCAAAGTCTGAATAAGTAAAGATAATTGTAGATAAATGTTACTACACTGTGAAATGTAACATAATCACTGAATACATCTCTATAAATTAAAAATTCTACGTATTAACATCTAAAAGTCACAGTAAAATATTAGAAATATACTGTAATTGATAAGTCCAGCCAATTAGTGTGAAATTGATATTAGACAAGTCATCTCATATTAGTAGGTAATTTATCCAGTCTAGAGATAAACCATGTTGATTATGGGAATAAACATGAGTCAGGATTTTCTATCTCAGATGCAATGCTTTGAGAATGTGATTGTACTGATTCTGAAGCTAACTCAAATCAGTATGTCTTGCTATAATTGAGATGGATTTATTGAAGTTTTTCTTCACTGTGCTTTTAGAGCAAGAAGTGGAAATGTTGGAGAGTGGAACACAGGATTGGGATGGGTCTGTTAGGTCAGTAACCTGAACCAACACTGGCCTTGCTGGACATGAGATAATGTTGATGTATTTAAGCTGGGCTCAAACCATAACACTAGAGGAAAGCCATGCTGGCTCCGATCCCATATTAAATACTACTTCTGCACCCAAGCTGGTCATATCCCCAGATCATTTCAGTATGACTCTATGGCATTTTCAAAAATTATCCTAATCTATTCAAATTTTTCACTTATCTGGAGGGAGTTAAGTGTTTGTTGATTCTTTAGACCTGGCTCTATGTTTTAAAGTTGTTCCAGGGAGATTCCCTTCTACTTTCTAGAATTTAGTTACTGACATGAACTCAGACCGTACTTCAGCACTTAATCTTCTTGCAGTTCTCTTTACCCTCAATCTGTGATTTGTCTCTGCGAAAGTTTGCCTTCCAGCTCTCCAGTGAGGAGCCATTATGTGATATACGTTACAAAATAACCTCTGTCTTTTGAGTTGAGAAATAGGAAAGGGCAAATAATTTTTTATTCTTTAGAAAATGTTTGATAGAAATACATGTCAGCTATGCAGCACTAATCAATGTCTTTGTCAATGCAGTATTGTGTTAATTCAATTCAAACTGTTGAATTGAGATGCTTTCTGTGTGTTGAATTCGATGCTTGGATGTCATCTACTTTCTTATTGCTTTGGAATATTTTTCCAGGAGTTTTTGACATCCTGAAATCTATGACTGTCACAGATGTGACAGCTGGTAGTATGTTGTAGTTTTCGTATTTAAGGTCTGTTACAAGAAAATGGAATTAGATCTATTTCACGTAAGCAAACTGGTTGCACAGTGTATTCAGTATTTTTTACATATTTCAACTATGCTGGTCTGCTTATCAGCTTGCTGAATTAAAGGTGATAAAATGACTGTTTTAATAACCCAGCGATACAAATGGTACTTTTTAATCATGAAGAAGTAGGGAAAAAAATCATGATTAAAAGTTTGCATGTCTTCATAAAAGATTGCTAGGTTAATATTTTATGGGAAATGTGTTGCTGATGATCCCTTACAATATTGCTATGATCATAAAATATTTAAAAGATAACAGCTAAGACAGATAAAGTGTTAATTTTTTTCCATGTATTATCTTTCTAGTTTTGGGTTTCTGCCTGTAGCCAGAAAAGAAGAATCATTCTGTTGTTTTGTTCATGGGATGTAACTGACCAAGCTACTTAACATGAGTGAAATATTTAAAAGCAGACGATGAAGTTAGCGCTGTTCCACTAAGGAAGACCTGTGAAAGACTTTTGACCTGAATTTAGGTTAGAGCAAATCTTCACATTAAATCTGTTCAGGTTACTTGGAGATGTTCTGTACTGAAACAGATGGTACTTGCTGCAATTGAAAGCAAGTCTGACCATCACAGAAACTTCTCCCAAAGAATGCTTTTTCTAACTGGAAATAAAATAATTCTTTATATTTTATCCCTTGGACAAACCATACAGTGATCAGAACTGTATGACTTCTAATTGGAATATACGATTTCAAGGCTTTTTGCAGAGTAGAGTCACTTTAAAGAAAGCCATTCTCTGATAAACTGGAGCATTTCGGAGATGATTTTTTATTTAAATGCCTGTGCTGATGTGGATAGAAAGAGCTAAAGCAGTGAGATTTGGAAACAATTTTACTACCTTCATGATTATTCTGAGTTTTAGAATTATTTTTTAGAAAATTGGAAAATATTTGTGAAACCAAATATAACGCTTTAAAAAATATCCTGCAGCTCAACGTATCATTAAAAATATTATGAAGAGTATAATGGCTCTTCTTTCAAGACGTGGGGAGTAAAGGGATTGGATAACTATTAATGCAACTATATGAAAATTACAATGCTGATGAACTGAAATAAGCATTGATATAATGAAATTGTTCCAGCATTGAGTGTACTGTGGTACTGAAATCTCATCCATTTTCTTAAAATAGTCATTTGCCAACAAATTTTAATCTGGGAAAGAAAGATTCAGATTTGCTTTAAACAGGACATGGTAGACATGAAGAAGGTGAGAAGAATAAGAGAAAGAATATGCTGTCCTAAGTCTCTGATTTTGAATGTTATTTTTCAGGAAATACAGATCACTCCTAGTACTCACTCTACCATTTCCAAAAGAGCTGTTAGATTGAAAATGCTAGGATTTGGAGATAATCTTAAGAGTTCTGCTTTGTGAAGTATTATTTGCAGCCATAAAGGCTGGTACTTTTAAAAGCATAGACAGAAAGATCACATGACTGTGTATGTGAGGATGTAAGAAAAACACTGTGTTCTTACCAAGTGTGCAGTAATATAAAGCTGCAATTGACCTTCTGTTTGCCATACGCTAGTTGCCTGTTTTCAAGCTGCCTTTTGCTTATTACATTCTGACTGTGTAGGATACAACGTTTTTATTTTCTCTGTGGTGTTTTTTTGTTTGTTTTTGTTTTATGATTCTTCCTGGTTTAAGCCACAGTTTTAAACACTTTGGAGCAGTGTTTTATGGGAGACTTCCCTATTTTTTTAAATAAAAAAGGACTTAAGAACACAAGGAGATCTCAAACATTCTCCATAGTACTAAAGTTCAAAATCAGAGTTCAGCAAGAGGGAACTGAAAAGGAGAACTCTACATTAAAATTATATATATAGACAATTCATTATTATGGCTGTCACTGATCTAGAGCAGAATCACTGTTGTAATCTTTTAAATAAGAGTAGAAATGCAAGGCAACTATTTCTAGTTTAGTTTTCTCATTTTTCTTGCCACCTGTCTTTTTCACTGTATTTGTATTTGGATCACTGTTAGTGTACATCTGCTGCAAAGCTCATGATAAAAGTATTTTTGTCTGTGATTATTTTATGCTGAAAATGAAAATACGTGAAATCTGCTGTTAGTAGAAATAGTGAAAAATAGCAGCATAGAAAACATTAAATGCACGGTGCACACTGAGGCTGAAATTCATACAAATGAGGCCATAGATGACTGAGCAGATGTTTAAAAACACCCTCTTAAACAACAAACTTCTGGCATATTTATGCTAGTGCTTTTATGTTTGTGTGTCTAACACGCATGAAGAACGTTGTCTCAGTTGTGAGAGGGAATGGCAAAAAGGCTGATTGCATTGGAATTTTGAGATTTTCTCTCTGAATTTTGGAGAGTTCCCAGTAAAAATAACTAATTGATACCACCTCATGATGTACTTGAGGTAGTAAACTCATCCCCACTGTGAGTGGGGCCAAAAGTGTTTGTCATTCAGAGAGCATGAACTGTAGCAGTATTCTCTGTGCATTCAGATATGCGATGCTCTGTTCAGTTGTGTTGGTGTTGTGTTATGGTCTTTATCTCATCCTAATCTACAAAATCTCTTGGCGTTTATAACTTAGAGTAATCTTTGTCCTCTGAAATTCACTATTGCCTAAGAACGTGTTTTTCTTATATCATCTTTCTGAGCCTGCGAGGTAATGGCATTGATGGGAACTGAGCCAGTCGTGTGTATGCTGCCTGCAGATAGCTGCTCCAGACATCTATAATTTGTTTAAAATGATTGGGTGGGGAAATTCTGAAGCAATCTTGAGAGAAAGCATGTTGCCTTGGAGGTAATGTACTAGCGCACTAGAGTAGTGGGTTTATTGTTCCTGGGGCTGATAGTAATTTGACTGTGTTATCAGGAAACTGACTTGCATGCCTGTCTGAGAAGAAAATGCTTTGCCGTAAGCTCAGAAATAAAGTTATCCGCTCAGTAGGAAAGCATTCCACTGCAGAAAGGTGAGCAAAGTGTAGGAGAAGACATTAGCAAATGAGCAACTTGCGTTGACAGGGACAACGAACGCATTCTGTAAAATGTCATACTAAAATGAAAGAGGCTAAAAATATATATATATTTTTTGCCTGTTGGAAATTAGCTGTGCTGGAAATTCAAAGGACTTGTAGTTTATCTTAATTTAGAATCATTACTGGGTTTTGACTGAGTTTAAAAAAAAAGAAGAAAAAGCAACACCTATATCTTAAAGTTATCTAGATATTTTCTTCGTTATCATTACTTTGTACTGTTAAAAAAAATAGTTAAAAATCATAGATTTGATCATAATTCAAAGTGGTGAAAGTGTAGGTTATGATCACATTGTGTATAATCCCTGAAATGCGATTGTCCATTTGTAGCTTTTCTCCTCATGGAGTTGTTAGTAATAGTGGTGACTATTTACTTTGAAATAATAGAAAAGCCAACAGAATTGGATTAAAGAAGATATTCTTGATATATTAGGAAGAAAGCATTGCTGCCCTTGGGTAGAAAAGTAGTAAATCTTAGTGGTTATCTGGAGATGTTTGAGAATCCCAAACAGCTTTGGAAAATTTTATTTAGAGTTTCAACAGTTTTAATTCTGTTGGTTATTTACAGCTGATTTGTTTAGAACTGATACATGCTTTTGCTACTCAAATGTTTCATAAGCAAAGGTAACATGAGGATAAGCATGAGATACAGTCCATGTATTTAAACTCACATTACCGTAACAACAGGTATACATTGCTGATTGTCAGTTATTGCTAACTGATGAAAAGTGGATAAGGTGTCTCAATTTTCAGAGGAGCCAAGGTGTAATTTGGATACCATTTTTTAAAGCTTGCTGGCCGCTACTGAGATGGTTATGTACCGATGCACTCAATTATTGAATATAGATTTATTAATCTATTTACCAGTACTATTTTTATGTGGTGAAGAATCTCAACCTGTGATATCTTGATGACTAATTAGAAATGTTTTTGGAAGGAAAACCAATAGTGTTGGAAGCTAATCCTCAGTGACTGAAGTCATGTACAATTAAATGCTGGAGTGAGAGTTATGGAAAGACCAGCTGTTTCAGTGTCATTAAAAATCATTGGAAATTTTGTCTGTGTGAACACATATGAATAATTTCATGTAAGAAAAAAAAATGAGACTTTTTTTCTAGCCATCCTCTAACATTATGAAATAATAGCTGGAAACAGGTGTTAGATAATACAATTTAAATTTTCTGGCTGCTTCAGTGTATTTCCCTTAGTCATTACTAGAAGAATTTATAAAGGCAGTCAGTTTGACAGATGTTTAGCCTCTAGCAGCCACAGTGCTTGTACACTAGTAGCCAAGCCAATAGATCCATTTAAGCAGACCAGTCTTGTGCTCCCTTTACAGTTCACTGCCATTTTGCAAGTTTAACCATGAGCTACACTGATCTATTTGTAGTATGTGAAGACTCAAGTTAGTTTGGTCAGAAGCCACAATGAATCAATGGTAGGTGAGGAATTTAACTTTACCTCTCCTGGTTTCTGTAGCACTGGCGAGTAAATCTACTACAGACAAAACTTTCAAAGGAAATGTGGCAAAATAATATAATTCAGTGGTATGAATGTGATGCTTTATCTTATTTTCTTAGCCCTCACTTAGTATATCAGTGAATAGATATGAATGGGCAATTGAAAGCAGTCAAGTTTTTTAAGTTTCCTGCTTACGTGAACACCTCATTTAGCCTAGCTTGCATTGGAAACTGGTTTAAATTGCAGTTCTTCAACTATCGCCTGTGTTTGACCTTTTGGTAAGGGCTAAATTACAGTTAAATCGCTCAACAGCCATAGACTGCCCTTTAAATAGGTAATCTCAAACTATCTGTGAAGCAAGTGATCTTGGCAAAGAATCCTACTGTGTGTTCTCATTCTGAAACATATTTGTTCTGAAGATTTCCTTTCCTCGCTGAAAGTATAAAACCATAGAGTGATTTGCCCACTACTAGAATAGCTACAGATCTGAAAGGGTGAACGAATCAAGCAGTCCTTTAGCACAGAGAAAGCAACACACTGCAAGTAAATTGGTCTTGATAGAAGAATAAAATGACATTAAAGTTATTCTGATTACATTTTGTCTTTTGACAGAACTGTTTCAGAGTAGCGGTTCCACAGTATGCCTTTAATATGTCTGATTAACAGATACACTGATGCAGTGTTGATCAAATAATCTAAACTTATAAAAAAACAGATGTGTTTTCAGCTAAAATGATGTGTGTTCTGTTTTAAATTTGAGCTACATGCCACATTTTGTTTCATCAGTTAGCAGGTTTGAGATTAGTTGATGAAAGCTAACATCAATTCAGGTACTTCGAGGTAGATTTTGAAAAGAGTTTACATGGTATGGATAGATGTCCAGTTGTACTGTTTATTTGGTCAGATAATCTGCACAAAACCCACACTTGTGTTGCAGAGTGGCAGTGCTGTGTATGAATAAATGAAACTTTTTTTTTTTAAGATGAGGCTTTTGACTTTGGATATGTTAGGCACTGGTATTGCAGTTGTACATATAGATAATTCCATATCTTGAACGGAGAGGGTTTTTTTCCTTCATTTGTATGAGGACATCTCTATCTTCACTTGTCTTAAAACATTTTAATAACGGAGACTACCAATTATGTTTTATAGGATTTGATTTTTTTGATAAGTCCTTATCAAAAGCTTTTAATAAGGTGCTTTCTGCTGAGCTAATAATATGTTTTAGATGGCATTTCTTATACCTATCTTCAGTAGACATATTCATACTGTATGATTGTAATAATCGAGTTTCAATCAAACCGTACTTAGTACGACAGATATTCTATGAGATTGCAATGCAGGTATTTGCGCCCTTGATAATGGGCTTAATTTGACTCCTGGCAGAGATGGAGAACCGCTATTGATTTTTTTGTATCGGAATGCAAATTAGCTTTTATTTGTCATGTACAAGGGAAAAAGAGAAATTACTGCTTAATTAAAACTAAGCAAAACACTCCAAAGTTTTATGCAGTAATACAGGAAGTATCACACTGGATAGCAAATGTGTTCTTATGCATGTCTGTAAAGGCTCAGTTAGTAACTATTCTCAACAAAACACAGCTTCTTAACAGCTCCTTAAAGCTTAATTTATTTATATATTTCCTGGAATGTTTGTATTTACTGCACCCCAAAGCTCACTTCTTGTTTTTTCCTTTCCTTAAAGCAAATGTCAAAGAAGTATTTGAACAAACTACTACTCATCATCAAATCCCCTTCAACTGGGACTGTGAATTCATTCGGCTGCATTTTGGACATAACAGAAAGAAGCATCTTAACTATACAGAGTTCACTCAGTTTCTTCAGGTTAGTTTTTAACCTTCTTTCAAAGTACAACTGAAATCAATTTTCATCTCTAGAAGTAAATTTATATCACTATAAATTTTGATCTTAGTCTGGTAACAACCATGATTATCTCATACTAATCCTAGCAGCAAAGAACTATTACTTTTCTATGCGAGTTCGTTGAGGAGTGCTTACTCATTGTCCTTTAGCTTGAATATCATCCTATAAATACGTGAGATTAAGTATTCTTTTTATGAAATTAACCATTTAACTGATTGTTGTAACCTTGTGCAGTTACAACATTGACTGAGCAGTCTCCTTTTTCTGTTGTAGGAATTTAATACAGGAACTAGCCTCAACCAGAGGGCTTAATATAACCAGATGTTGTTAACCATGTAACCCCAATGATATTTAGTCTCAGACTCTGAATCTTTAAGATCAATATCAGAATTTTCTCTAGCAGTTGAGTACTTAATAAGGGAATGTGTAGCAGCCAGAACATAAGTATGCAAATATTGCTTCTTGAATTATTTAGTGAAAGTGAATATTTCCTTACAATTGAATAGAGATTGAATAGGGGCTGTTCTATGACAGAGGAATGAATCTGTGCACAGAATGAATCGATATGCAGAATTCTTATTTTATTTGGACTGACCTTTAAGTTTATATTGCAGTGTGTTGTGGTCTACATGCACAAATGTATTTAGGCATGCTGTAAGATTATAAACTAAGTCAAATTTTTGTGAACAGTGGGTTACAGAATTTGCTAATACACTATTTCTGAATATTAATCTTAGGAGCTGCAGTCAGAACATGCAAGACAAGCCTTTGCACTGAAGGACAAAAATAAAAGTGGCATGATTACTGGGCTGGACTTCAGTGATGTCATGGTTACCCTTCACTCCCATATGCTGACACCATTTGTGGAAGAAAATTTAGTTTCGGTGAGTGTGAAGAAAAACGTCTTGAGTTCAGGGTTTAATAGCTGTGATGTTTTAAAGCGTTAGTGCTTCTCTCCCACTTTTTCTTTTCCTATCTGTTTATCACTTTCTCAGTGCTCGGAATTATTACCTTCATAGTAGAGTTGGCAGGATGAAACATGGCAACACTTCTCGGTTATGTGGTAGAAAAATTTGCAGTCTGGTTTACATGCTTAAAGTGCCATTGGATGCAATTTGAGTTAGTCTGTGCTTTTGCCTAAAGCAGAGCAAACTATATTTTAACAGAAAGAATATCAATTTTGGGCAAAGGCATCTGATTTTTAGATTTTGATATAGAACAGACCAGAACAGGTGTAGAGTACTTACAGCTTTGCCCTTTTATGTGCTCTTACATTGTTTTCAGTTCGATGTTTGGAAAAAAAAGCATGTAGAGTTAGAATGGTTACAGTTGTGACTGGCAAGATCTGCAGGTAAAGTTTATAAGGTAAAGGATAACTTTACAGTTTACACCAAAAAATATCCCATCTAATGGTTCTACTGTTGTATTTGTATTAAAAGTAGCTTAAAATTACAGAAGTAGAAAGATATCTTTAATTCTTTCCTTACTTGCCCAAATGAATGTTTCTGTGATTTGTAATAAGATGTTGGAAAAAAGGGCTTAAGGCACTTAACTACATCGTTTAATTTTTACAGGTAGCTGGTGGAACTGTTTCACATCAGGTCAGCTTCTCCTACTTCAATGCATTTAATGCCCTTTTGAATAACATGGATCTTGTTAGGAAGATATACAGTAATATAGCAGGTACAAGAAAAGATGTTGAAGTCACAAAAGGTAAAGTACATTTCCTACTTTTTATTAGTATTTTAGTTCTGTCCAATTTGTAAGCTGGTGTTGCATACAGGGTAAGGCATGTCAGAGGCTGCATAGTATGCAACGTTAGCACTATTGTAGAAATATTTTCATCCTCGTAGGTTGGTAATGATTTTCAGGTAGCTCACTAAGAAGAAGAATTGGGACTGTGGCAGAAACCTTGCTGGCCATATTAGTTTGTATGGATATCTGAAAAACAGTATTTCATTGGGGATTTTGCCACTCCTTGAAAGAGGTGTATTATTGCTTAGAGGTAGGAGGTGCCAAGGAAATAAGACAGAATGAGTTATGTTTGAAAATCCATTATCAGTAATCTCCATATTGCTTTAGCTCTAGTCATTTTATCTGCAATTAAATCCTTTTTAGAAAAATGGTAATAATTCATATTCTTTTGCTGGCCTGAGTGGTTTTACGTAGTTTCTGTTGACGTATAGGACATAGTTAATCTCTGTACATCCGAAAGGTAGACATATATCAGTCTTGCTGCAGGCATCAGTGGATTTATTTTGTAGACGTTTTATGACAGATTTTATCACTGACTTTATTACCTGCATGGACAGGACCAGCCAAGTCTACATGTGGTAAAAAGCATGCAGAGGTTTTTTTTCTTTTTTTTTCTTTTATGTTTGTTTTATGTTCAAATGCTCAGCATACTTTTCATCCCTAAAGAAAAGCATAAAAGTAACTGTCCTTGTCCTCCAAATAGTGCTAACAAATTACCTGGCATTTTTTTTCCATGATGTAAATGCATACACACGTCTTGCCTGGATTTGTGCAGTGGAAAAAAAGCTACTGTGTTGTCACTGCTAAAACTTGCTTATTGTAGCTTGCCAATTATGGCATGAATGTGCAATGTAATTTGGATAAATGAACACGTAAGTTTGGGGTCACTGAGAGGTAACAGAGAAAAGAAACACGGACGTGATGGCAATAAATGAGTTAGTTGCCCTTAAAGCTATGGATAATGGATAATTATTCTGTTCATTTTGCAAAACTTGAGAAAAAAAGATCATGAATTTTGTGTGTGATGTTATTAACCTTGCTGATGTGAGAATTTATTGAATCATACTTGCTCTGTGTTTCAAAGATCTCTTTCAAGGCAGATATCTTCCTAAAGTTATCTTTTCCTTTTGCATTATGGATTTTGCTTCTTGATGATAGTTTTCATTCTTTTACGATATTTAAGTGACTTGTTAGAGTTGTCCATAAAGGTGAAATTTGACAAATAACACAATTGCTTTATTTCTCCTTCCCTTTTAAATCCAGAGGAATTTACCCAGTCTGCAATCCGATTTGGACAAGTTACGCCGTTGGAAATTGATATTCTTTACCAACTTACAGGTTTATACAGTGTTACTGGGTAACTTACGATAATTATCATTTTACAACCGTATTGTTGTTTTCTATGCAAAATCTCCTCATCTTAATTTTAAAAGTTGTGTGTTTTGTTGTATTCCATTACAATTTATTCACCATAAAATGGCTGGTGTATGCAGGTATTTTCTAGGTGAACTCTGTATATTAAGCACGATTGTTGATTGTTAGATTTAAATATAAAATAGCAAAATTACATTATGGTAATCCCAGAAGGCTATAATTCTCCATTATTCTTAACTTTATTGATGTTTCCCATGGTTGTTTGCATGTGAACTCTTGGGGAGGGATACCTAGAAATGGTTTAAGTTGTGAATTATGTTCTTTATTACCAGTAATCAAGAACTCCCTTCTGAATAACCTGAGATCCCTTGGCAGCTACAAGAAGGGAATGCCTTTCTAACTCCAAGAATTCTTTATTGCAGTATAGCAGAACTCTTAGGCATGCATTTAAATATGCCAAGTGTTTTTTTTTTTTTTTTTTAAACTCAGGATGTATTCTGTGAGATGTGGCTAGGAATGCTGTGTTGAATATGTTTGATATTTTAACTAACAGTAATTTACTTCCCTCTGTCTTGTGTTAAGGCGCTTAACTTTGGCAGATATTGAGAGAGTAGCACCACTATCTGAGGGTGCATTACCTTACAACTTGGCAGAACTCCAGAGGCAGGTAGGTAAAAGTGGTATATTCAATCAAAATTGCTGAAATTAAGTGAGCGTTTAAGTGTACATGCATATGAAAAGTAAAAAAAAAAAAACAAAAAAAACAAAAAAAACACTTTAAACAGATTCCTAACAAATGGGTCATGCTGTATGTGCATTGTTATAAAGATAGAGTTAGGATAGTATTCAATAAGCAATTCACTTGTGCAACCCTGGGTTCACCGCTCCCTAACTGCATTCAAGGGCTGGCAGCCAAAAGAGAAGCATCTCTAGTTGGAGATTGCCTCCTTTTGGAACTTTCAGCGAGCCCTGATCCTTGGAAAGGGGTAAGCTGTTCCTTCTCTGTTACTGAATTGTGGCCACTACCTTTCTTGGGTGAAGGGAAACTAGTTAGAAGGCAACTATATCTACTGCCCCCTATTTTTACAATAAGTTTGTTCTTTTCCACTTACTTTTTATGCATGTTACAATGAAGTTCCTTTAAGTGATTGTATCCACTGGAATATCTAGGATCTGTATCAATGATAGGAAAATCATAAGTTAGTTCAACTGTTACGGTTGAAAAATTCTCCTAAGTGGAATATAACAAATCTTCAACATGTGAATGTTACTCTGTTTATTCTTGCGTCAGGTGGATTTGGTCATTCAGTTGTGTTTCAAACAAAGTGGTCTGAAACAGTGTCTGATCCATTTGTGATGTTGCTACTCTGTTGTCCTTGGGGAATTAGGTGAGGTGAAATAAGCACTCAAAAACCTGCTTGATGTTATCAGTCTTCCTAGTCCAGTGATAGGACAAGGGGCAAAAGAGGATAGATTTAGATTAGTTGTAAGGAGAAACTTCTTTATTCAGAGGGCTGTGAGGCCCTGGCACAGCTGCCCAGAGGAGCTGTGGGTGCCCCATCCCTGGAGGTGCTCAAGGCCAGGTTGGATGGGGCCCTGGGTGGCCTGAGCGGGTGGGGGGCAACCAGCCTGCAGCAGACGGTGGGTCTGGGTGGGCTGCAAGGTCCCTTCCAACCCCGGCCATTCTGTGTATTCCTAAAGACAAGAATGGTGGAAGGAGTTGATGCAGAAATGTGTATGCAACGTTTGTCCAGACTAATGAGAAGTATTTTTGCTGGAGTTTCATAGTCGCATTTGTAACTGTCATCTTTGGTTTTAATCAGTGTTTTCTGTAGCACTCAGCTTTCTGAGTAGACTATTATGAAACAAAATACTTAGCCTATTTTATTTTACACCTCAGAATTACCTTTGTAGCTTAACACTGTTATAAAATGAGCTCACTGAAAAAAGCTTCTCTTGTCACTAGAACATACTCTTTTAATGCTCTTGGAGTAATACAGCATGCTTTAACCCTATTCTACATTCTGTATTAAGAGAGCACAGCAAGAAGGAAGCAATTTTGTTTTCTCTCTTTTGTAATGAACAGTCTTTTACTGGACCATATCCTAAGTGAACCTATTATTACTTAATTTAACAATATTGATAGATATAATGAAAAAGATTTGTTCGTGGTAGAGATAATATCATTCCTGTGAGGTCCATCTGTCCCTGGAAAATGAAAACACTTCTCTAATTGCATTTATATGGCTTTAAAATCCCTTCAAAAGGAAAACTTAATTTTTTACACAAACTTGCTCTGTCTTTGTGGGTTTGGTGGAAACGGAAAGTAGCTTGCTTTCAACCATGTTTACTTTATTGTCAGTTTTTTTCATTGTGTAAGATTTTCTTATAGCCTGGCAAATGAATAACCTATAGGGATGACAGATACAGTGCTTTTCTGTTTATAAATATTAATGACTTGAAAGCTATAGCATTAATTACATTCATTTGCATATCCAGCTGAACACACAAGTAGACTACAAACTTTGTGAACACTTATTAAATAATATAAAAAGTGACAATTCCTTCACAAAGAATTTGATTTTTAACATCCAGTGATGTATTCATTAGGATTTGTATTGGAATGTAGTGATTGCACTTTGATCAGAACTCTGTAGAGCTTTGAGTAAAAGGAATAACCTTAAAAAAGCTAAGAGGAACCAAGTGGATAATGTAGGACAAAAATTCTGTGGAATGAAGAGCCTGTGCTGTTTCAGAGTCTTTTGGTGTCTTGTTATTGCATGTGTCTTTTGTTTAAATGGATCAAAAGATCCCTCTGTATTTTGCAGGGTTTGTTTTGTTTTGTTTTTGTTTTTTGGTGACTATCTTGTTTTTATTGTGATTCTCATTAAAATCAGGAAAGCTTAAAGTTTTCAGAATAGTGACTGGACTCTTCAGATTTGTTGCTTCTCTTTGCTTGTAAAGGCAGTTCATTTCATCTATGCTTGTTTTGTTTTGTTTTTTTTATATATAAACTGTTCCACACGCAAAGTTTATACTTCTTGTGACCCAGAATTTTTCTGTTCTTTTCTGTTCAGCTGTATTTTTGGAGAAGAAAATGCCTTGTGGAGGGAAATGATGATACCTAGGTTTTGGTTTTTGTTCTTTTTTGTTTTTGTTTTGTAGAAAAATTGTACAAAATACTGTTGTTTTTCTTTCTTTTTTTTACAAATAAGGATCCCATCTTAACCTCATAGGCCTTTGCTCTTCCTTGTGTACATACTGTGTAACATCATATGATAAAGGCAGGGTATTGCACGTCCAGTGTAATGCCAGCATAAGCAGGGTTGCTTACACTGAGGTATGTGTTGCCCTTCTGTGGGTGTTCCACGATTCAGAGCTTTGGTAAGCCCAGTGTAAATGCTAGCAGTGAAACATCCGTGTGATGTTCTTTGTAGAGAGTTCAGAAGGTGCATCAGACAAAGCACTGTAGTGTTCTGAGGTCTGTATAAATCCCAGCTCTGCATTCATGAGTGCATCTGCAAGTGATACAGGTTGTCTGTAAGGAACGAAAGAGGCTGCTTTTGGGAGATGGGCTTTGGTATCTGCTTTAGTGTGGATTTTAACCTCTAGTATTTCAGCCACCTATTAGCTATGTAGTATAAATTCTTTTTTAACACCCTTAGTTACGTTTGGAAGAAAACTTGGCATACTTTACTGTGCAAGTTTCTGATTCTTTACATCTTGTGTATCAGCTTATCTTTATTACCTTATATGTAATAAACATCTAATAATGTGATTTTGAATCTCTGCAAATATTTTGTGTAGACTTGGTTTGTATTTAAAACCCTAACATGTTTATAATAACGTATGTGATTGAAGTGAGTGAGGTCATCGTTGTGTCTGCAGATCATCAACTGCCTGAAAAGCTCTGTGGGGAATGCTCTGGGGAATAATTGACATTTTTTGCTTGTTTTGAAGGTAGTAAATGTCATGTTTGTTCTGTGTGGTAATGTGTATGTATAATCTTAGCATCCATCATCAGAGTATACATTTTATCTGTGAGATACTGAGTTTTATTTAAGCTAACAAGGGCTTTCCATTCCTTGGAGGTTTGAGGGCAATAGAATGAGAAATAGCAAAGTTGGTTTGTATTTCTGTCTACTTTATCTTGGCCATAGGTTGTTGGCTTTTTTTTTTGTGCTACTGGGAAATCCCAGGAATGTAAGAATATATCCAGATATAAGCAGTACTTGAAAAGTCCGCTTCGTCCGGTGCACGTCTTGGAACTTAGAAATTCGTTTTTTCCCCTCCTCAGTGTAACACCACCAGTTTTTCTCAGAACCTTCACAAAAGCAGGTTAATAGCGTCTTTGTTCTCCCAGCAAGGTTTTGAAACGTGTTTTTTTTCTTTTCTTCCTCACACAGCAATTGTTTGGAGAGTTTGGCAGGCCTATCTGGCTCCAGATAGCCGAGTCAGCCTACAGGTTCACTTTGGGCTCAATTGCTGGAGGTGAGTAATTTGTCTGGGTTTCAGGCCTGGGTTAGTAGAGTTTCTTGCCAAACTCTTTGGGACCACCTAAGGTGCACTTTCTTGGTTATGCAATGGTGAAGCATCGGAGGGTGCAGCCGCTTCTGGTTGTGCCACTCTCTCTTCCTTTGTCACTTCTATTCTAGTACCCGTTTAGGAACAACTGAAACTCTGCTCACTTGAGGAACACATTTGCTTACTGATAGTTCTTATTGCTTCTTTTTCTGATTGGTTTTCTTTGTTCTGTACACCTTCTTCTATGTAATACATAATAAATCCGTTCTCCTGGAGACTTTTTTCTAGATTTTCAGTATTATTCTTTTTTACTTCCAACATATCAGAGATCTTACCAGCTTGTATATATCTGTGTGTTTAAATTACTGTTAAAGAAAGTCACCGTAATATTTATGTACTACACCAACAGAGAAGTTGCAGAAGTAATGCTCCGCATGCTTTCTCACAGCTGTTGGTGCTACAGCAGTATATCCCATAGACCTGGTGAAAACTCGTATGCAGAATCAGCGCTCCACTGGCTCAGTCGTAGGAGAGTTGATGTATAAAAACAGCTTCGACTGCTTTAAAAAGGTTTTGCGTTTTGAAGGCTTTTTTGGTCTTTACAGAGGTAAGTGAATAAAATACATATATCAGCTTGGGGATTTTCTCCTTTTTTTTTTTAATACCCCAAGAACTAGTCTGATTGGAAAACTGTGAAACTTGATATAATTTACATTTTTGCTTCTGTCTCATAGAGCTGAATATGTAACTTCCCTTGAGCACTGTTCATCATAATTGCTGGGAAAAAGGAGGCCTTCTGTTGTTACTGATTGGCTTCTTGGTGCACAGATTTGTTTAAAGTCCTAATCTCTGTGGTGTGAGTGTTGTGGACAAGATTATCTCACAAACTGAGGTTTGTGACATTTGGCTGGGGGCAAACATGAGGAATGGATTTTAGCCTGGGAAGAGCAAATATCCGTTTTACAGCAAATATTTTATATTAAAAGAGAGAAAATAGTCATTCTGAAAGGTACTTGTTAAACTGGATGCCAGATTGCTTATTCCTCATACCTCTGCAGGTACTGGGACTACTGTGAGCAAGAAATTGCAGCCTGCAATTTATTTATCACTTTGTTCCAAAACGCAGGTGAAGAATTCAAAGCAAGTTCTTATCAGTTGCACCAGTTAGATATAAGCTATCTTACTTGTTTTTCTAGCTTAGGAGAAGGTTATGGAAGCATTTGTATCATATCAACAAGATAACTTACTTAAAGAGTACGTACACTAGTCAGTATTCTGATATTTATATTTAGTTGAATTCTCTATTTTCAATTGGTTTTTTTATGCAACAAAACACAATTTTCCTAAGAATCAGTACTTTTCTTTAAATGTTATTTTTTAATGTGATGGTCACAGACTTGGTTTTTTGTATTACAGTGTGTCCTGTCCATGAGGACACAGGTCCTTGCTGGTATTTGTTAAGAGCAGTATCTGAGAAGTTTTTGCATGTGAAAGTCTATGGACTCCGACTAAGTAGTTTTCTCTGACCTTACGGGATTTTGCAGTGACAAATGAAGAGAGGAATAAATCAATCAAAATGTTGATGAAATAGCTGTGATCTCAGTAAATTATGGCTTTTTTTCCTAGTAAATTTATTCCCTTTTTAGTTGCTAGATCTTTCATTAAAACAAATACTCCTTGAAGTTACATTTCTGACTCTATGTTAATGCTCTGCCCCTCACCCCGACACGATTTTGCACAGTTGCTTCTAAAACTAATCACTTTTTATTTTTGTTTTCTAACTTCTGGCAAATGCTTTCCATAGATGAGTTAGAAACAGTGCTTCAGACTTGAGGGGGAAAAAGTGCATGTTGAGGGAGGGTAATGTCAACTTGTTAAACTTCTAAGAAGTATGTTTAGTAATTGTCTTTATGATTGGTTAGCATGGAAGGTTTGTGGAACTGTTCTGAAAACGTTATTTTCAATGGTCAGCATGTACTCGTAGTATCAGATTATCTGCAGATGAGTATTAAGGAGAAACAACAGAAATATTTACAGAGTTGACCGTAACTGGAATCTTATATTTCTGAGTGGGATTATCCTAAATTGTATTCTAATACATAATGATACAATATAGTTCTTCATTTTAAAAAATAGGCTTGAATGGATATTGTATAGTTCATATTTTTAAGTAAAAACTTCTAATTTTTGGTCAGGAAAACTGTGATGCTTATGTAACCTGACATCCAACTTCTGAACTAATTATGAAGTATTTTCTAAGCTCTCTTGCTAGACCGTGCTGAATCCCAGGTTCTCTAGAATACAGAGTATGTGTGTGACTGGGGTGTTTAGCTGCATATAAAGGAGGAGACAGAGAGTGGGGAATTGTCTTGTGGTGTTTTGTCTGGTAGTTTTCTTTTTTTTCCCCGAAGTACAGGCACTGCAGAGCTGGGTTTTCTTTTTTGTGGTAGATCAGAGATTCGGGCTGGGAGGGCAGTATTTCTTTTTGTTATTGTCAACCTTTCTTTATATTTAATAACTACCTTTCCTCTGCATAGTAAGTCTGTACATCACACAGATGGTGCTGTGTTGGAAGAAAACACTACACTGCATATATTAAGCGCTGCACTTTCTATTTTGGTGCCTTTGCTCTGAGCTGCTTTTTAGGGAAGTACTATAAAAAATTTACAGACTTAAGTACTTTGGGGAATTTCGAAGATCCTTTTATGAATTTTAGCCATCATTTTCACTTAAGAGAGAGTGGGAAGCTGCAGCATCATAGTTGTGTTGATGTCATTTGATGTTTGACATTATCACATTATTAGTACGGGATTTCTTTATTTGTTAATTGGCAAGCACTTCTAACAAATTGATATTCCCTAAGCATGGAAATGAGCACTTCTAATAAAAATAAACCCTTTAAGTTTTATGATTTTATGCGTATTACCAGGATTACTATGGAGAAAATGAATTGAAAGATAACAGATGCTGCTGTAATCTTCTATGTTAGGAAGTTCAGGCTGCCACCTACTGATTTTTTTCTTTTTTTCTGAAACCTATTAGCTCCTTGAAAGGTTCTGTCAGAAGGCTGTTCATTTTGGTAGTAGCTGTTTTCCAGGAGCAAGTCTTTCAAAACTGGTTTCTGCCAACTGATACTTCCTCTTGGCAAGATTAAAAAAAAAAAAGTACAATAATTAATTGTAAGAGAGTGTAAAGAAGTTTATGTTGGACTCAACTAATGAGAATCCTTTACATCATTAGTTGACGGGAGCCTTGAGAAATCTCAGGTTAGTGGTAGAGGTTAGTTCATAATTTATCATAGTTGTGTGTATCTCTCATAATTAATCTCCTGTTTTAATTTCAAGATTTGTGGGAAAATCATATTAAGGGGCTAAAAAACTCTAATAAAGTCAAAGTAATTCTTACGTAAATAGACATACGATGAGGTACATTTAGTCTTTCACCTTTTTTTTTTTTTTTCTGTACAGCAACTGTATCAGACTTGACATGGTTGTGGAAGGTGGCTATGTTCACCCTTTTCTTCACCATTTTCAACAGAAATCTTATTGTAAAATCCTATAGGTATGAATATCCAATGCTCTAGCAGCCACACATGCATAAATGCCATCTACCTCCTAGGGTAACTGCCACCCACTTCAAAGGAAATCCCATGTGCAGAAAGACATTTCTGTAGAGCTCTTATAAAATACTAGTTTCTTTATTAGGAAGATAATGTTGCCTTATGATGTCTTTGTTTCTATAGGCTTGTTACCACAGCTGATAGGTGTTGCTCCAGAAAAGGCTATTAAGCTAACTGTACGTATCTTTTTTTTTTTCCTGACATCTTTTTGTTTGTTAACAAACACAGGATTTGTTTCCTAAAATGTGTGAAAGATGACCACTTACAAGCACTCTAATAAATATGGTTGCAGATGTACTTGATATAGGCTAATAAGGAGGAAGGATACCTTTAAATTGTGTATAATGTATTGTATCTTCATTAGGTTAATGACTTTGTCAGAGACAAATTTACTAAGAAAGATGGTTCCATTCCACTCCCTGCAGAGATCCTTGCTGGAGGCTGTGTAAGTATCTATCCTGTACTGTTCGTTCCTAGGAAAAATTGATTCTCAGTAATGTGCAGTGCAGTTGGAATGACAGTTTTGTGTGTGCTTTGTTGGCTTGAACAGAACTTTTTTTTTCCAATTTACAAGAACTGGAAAAGGACTTTTTCTCTTTGGGAAAGCTGCATAATTCTGCTTCTGTGTGACTATATTCTGTACTTTTGCTTGGGATGATGTTCACGGTTAGTTTGGAGAGACACAGTTAGTCCTCATGAGTGGATTATAGGAACCGTGTTTGAGTTTGCTTCCAGGAAAAAAAAAAAAAGGTAGACAAAAAAAACCCCAACTGTTTGTTCATGAAGTTTTCAAAAGGAAAAGAAAGACACTCTTTAACTTGCCGTGTGTGATTCTCTTGTTTATTTGTGAAAATGTGTGAAAACTAAATGATGTAGTCTTATCTTTCAGATAACAAGTTTGAGTGAATTTTCTGTTTAAGTTACTTCATATACAGTGTAGCTACATTACTGCAGATGCTAACTACATCCCTCGTGTAAATATAGTTAAAAACAAATAATGTTTTCATTGAGATTGAGGATTCTAATTCAGATCTCCAAGCAAGCTGTAAATGATTGGAATTGGTATTGATGATAGGGTTTTTTTTGTTTTTGTACATTGGCTAATTTCATCTGCGGGATTCACCAAGAGCTGTTAACCCTATAAAATGTTTAAGGCTCCAGTTAGTTTTCTTTTGTGGCAGGGAACACTAATAACTTCCAGTTGAGTAGGCTGACAAGCTGGTAAAAGACCTCCTCAGCTTACAACAAACCTGGGGCAGAAAGGTTGTTGACCTCTGCAAACTTTTAATTCAAAGAAGCAGCCCTGAAGGGAGGCTGCTTATAGTTCCGCCTGATTGAATTTGGCAGCCTGGTACATGCTTGAGTCTTCACCTGTCAGTACACAAAGTTTATTTTCTGAGAAATGTGAGAAAGCAGCTGTGATGTATAGCTAGCAAAAGACTAACCTTTCTTCTGGAAAGCACATGCAGATCATTTATAACAGAAGCGAATACAATTTGTTAGTATTTTTCTCTCTGTTATGGTTAAATTCACTGTTTAAATCAAACATCTCATACTCAGTTACTATTTTTACATTGTTTTATACTGAAATCATAATATTAAACATGATCTACTGTAAAGGTTTTTCTGCTTCTTGATAGGTACTCCTTTTTCAAAATACATTTTTATTGTCATACTATAGTGAAAAAATAGGGAGAAATTTTAGTTTCAGATAAGCTGTCCAGACAACCCTTTTTACTAGCTGATTGTTGTAGCTGATATTTTCTTCCAAAAGTATCACAGAATTGCAGGGGTTGGAAGGGGACCTCAAGAGATCGAGTCCAACCCCTCCTTAAGCAGGTGCCCTACAGGAGGTCACACAGGTAGGCTTCCAGATGGGTCTTGAATATATCCACAGATGGAGACTCCGCAACCTCCCTGGGCAGCCTGTTCCAGTGCTCCATCACCCTTACCATAAAGAAATTCTTCTGCAGTTTGTATGGAACTTTCTGTGTTCAAATTTTAGGCCACTGCTCCTTGTCCTATTACTGCACATCACCAAGAAGAGCCTGGCCTCATCTATTTGCCTCCCACCTCCCTTTAGGTATTTATAAACATTGATCAGGTCCCTCCCTCAGTCTTTTCCCCAGGCTGAACACACCCAGCTTACTCAGCCTTTCCTCATACGGGAGATGATCCAGGCCCTTCATCATCTTTGTAGCCCTCTGTTGGACTCAAAGTAGATAGGAATACTTTTTTTTGTTCCAACTGAGAGGATTTTAGATAAAGTTGGCCTCTGTAGGGCAGATGTTGGGCACAGTTTAGCAACTCAGGGTTGTTTTAATTTCTTTGCAGCCTTGTTTGGATTATCCAATAATCTTACCAGCTGCTGACTTTTCTATCTGCACTGATTGTTTTTTAATGTCATTTTAGCTATTTCACTTCTTCCTAAATAGCGAAATCATTATTAGCAAGCATATAAAGTTTATTCTAAATGTCTGAAAGGATTAATTAACTGAAACAGTAGCAATATAATTGTTTCTGTCCTCTTTCTCCTCAGTCTTTTTCATCCTCATTTTGACAGCTTTTTTTCCATGTTGACTTGCTTGGGAATAGTGTCGATCTTCCAATTTACTGTATTCATTGTATTCTGCTTTTTTTACAAAATATTATCAGATAACCAACAGTTACATCCAAGGAACCGCTACAAGCAACCTTAATCCCTTTCTATGTGCTGGGGCAGACAAGCTTTCTCTTCTGGAGATGTTACTTTTCTTCCCCATCTTTCCACAATTCTTTCTCTCTCTGTTAGCCCAAAATTATGGGTTACCATGGCACTGTTCGGCTTTTATCTATCCCGAAATTGTTTTCACCATCTGGATTTAGGTAGCTTGTGGCTTCTTAAAAATGTCTTGACAAATATTAATAAATCAGCAAACTCTCAAGTAGGTAGGAAGATGGGATATGTTGTTATGTTGATAGTACATTATAAAAAGAATACTTTCAAAATGTGCTTTTCACCCCATAATAACATCAGAAGAAACAGGTTGTACCTATGTGTAGCTCTCAAAGTTGTTCTTCTTACTACTTCTGATCCTCACTTGTCTGTGTTTAGCATTGACTTTTCTCCTGATTAACAGCAACAATGCTCCTTTTCATCATTTCTATGCGTGATGGATGGGCAAGCTGTTTTTTAGGTGTTTTGTATGGTTTACTGCAGAAGCCTTCCACCCCGTTGGAGACCTACCTTCTCGCAAGCAGTGCAGAAGCACGTTGTGTGCACCGCTGTCTGCAGTCTGGAATCTACAAAACTGTGGTGAGGAAGCATAAGCAGCAATGGAAGTAGTGCAGCAGACCTAGCAAATTCTCTTCTCTGGATGGCACTGCTGTATCAAAGCCTATGTATGGTATTATAGTCCTGTAAGACCCACAAATGGGGACAGCTAAAACCTTTGATGTTAGGACAGTAGTGGTTCCAGGCAACCTGTGTATGGCACTCAGCATCCTCAGCTCTGTGAGAAGTGCTGGATCATCCCGCAAAGGGGCAACCAACAGAATCGGGAACTGCAGTAAGAAGATACTATTTTTTTCTCAACTGCTGTAAGATTTTGGAGTAAACTCCTATCCTCAGTAAAAGGAAAAATCTTAAATCTCATAGCTGTTACCAGAGACATCCACCCAAGCACTGGCCTATTTATACGGTCAGCTGCCTGCCAGTCTTCCTTCCTTACTGCAGGGCAGGGACCTCCCACAGTCAACCAGTGCCCTGTGTTTCTTGAAACGTACCTGCTAGCCTCTGGGCAATGTAAATGCCATTGGGGAGTGCAGGGTCTGCTCTGTCAGAGCCCAAATATTCCCAGCTGCTCTCAAGTTGTGGCTGTATTGGAAGTCTGCAGAACAACTGCGTGGGGCAGCTCAGTTACATCAGTCAGGTCATACCTGTCAAGGAAAAGGTTCTGATCCCTGATGGATGAAACTGATATCCCATCTTCCTACCTTCCTGAGAGTTTGCTGGTTTGTTAATCAGCAGCAGCACTATCCACACTTCCACATGTTCAGATAAAACAATTTATTTCCCTACTGTTAGTGTAATTAATTGAATTTCATTGTAATTTAGTGATTAGCATTTCTGCCTCTGGAGTTTTCAACTACCATTAGGTAGTAGGGAGACTTTGTTAGGCTTTGGTGATGCTTTCCTGTATCCTGACAAGAGTTGGGGAAACAGAAAACTCATACCTAATGTGGATAGTGCTACTCAAAGAAACTCACTTGCATGATGCATGTTAGGCTAGGTGCTGTAGGGTAACTTCATCCTCAGCTGAGCCGTATAAGTTGACATCTAATGTTGTATAAGTGATTCATAAGTGCTGTCACAGTAGATGAAAATGCTGTAATTTTGAGCTGTAGTTCCTATGATTTACATTGGAAAAAATGGATTTTTCCATCGATGGAATGTGCATGGGGCTTAGCAGTTCAAGTGGGTGAATTCCATTTCACGTGAAAGACGTTTCCGATTCGTGCTGCAGGATGTGAGGTGCCAGAAGGAAAGGGTCTAAGAACCCTTCCTGAAGGTGTAGGCAGTGCATCTGTTGGTGATTAGGAGAGGGAGATGTGTGTGTGTTCGTGTATACATATACAAAGAGGTCCCAGAATTTACTTGTCAGGATACTGCTCTTCAAAGTCTTGAAGATAGATACTGTATATCTTTTCATATGCTTTAGACAGATAAAGTTAGAAGAGTTAAATGTTGCTGCTTTATTTTGCTTTCTGTTGCAGACACTTAAACTTATGGACAAATGTACTGTTTAGTAAAAGAGACATTAAGCTTTCTGCGGGTGCATGAGCAATGAAAGTTTGGCCTTGAGAAAGAAGTGCAAGTTCTTTTGATGTGTTTGAAGTAGGCTGTTTTAAGTAGCATCTTATTTTAGCTGCTTCTACGGGTTATGGTTGTGGTCCAGGATGTGGTGGTTTCAGAAAGGAAGGAAGGAAGGGCTCAAAATAGGCCTCTCCCCCTTTGTATGCCTCTGGGTGGAATTGGAAAGGGCAAGAGGTCTCATGTTGCAGGGTCATTTGTGTATTTCCTTCAGCCTTTGGCATGTCATGAGGCGTTTGCTGTGGGATCTCAAACTACATCTTTTCTCTCATAACCTTTGCTGTCAGATTTAGTTCCTTTATTTGCTCCTCGTAGAGTTATTTTACATGACGTTAAGGTTAAGTAGAAGCTTTTATTACTGGTATTTTTGATGTGTATGAATAACCTCCATTCAGAAACAAATTTGTCAACCTTTTTTAAAGTGTCTGTTGTAATTTATGTGCGAAGGAAGATTTTCTTGGAGAGGAAATCTAGATTTAGTGCACCTTCTGTGAAAGAAATTCAAGGACTGTAGTGTGTACCTGTGTACCTCTGTGTGTGTATGCGTGCGCACGTGTATTTAAAAAGCATAGCTGACAGCTGAAATAAGGTACTTTGAGAAAGAATGATGGTGATTGCCAGTGATTTGCACAGAAGCACGGAGATTTGGATTGCAACTCTGCACACCGCCAGTTTGGTTTTGGTTGGAGATCCTTTGTGTCTTTCTCTTCTGCATCCCCTACTGAGGCACTTCCTGCACTGCTGGGGAACCCGGGCAGTGCCTTTCCTCCACCTCATTCTTCATCAGACACACAAACATTTTCTTAAAAACAAAACAAAACCAACAGCCCTCCCATTCAGTTCTTAAAAAGTACACAATAAAATGTGTGTTTTCTTGTGCTGTATGTTACTTGTACGTATGGTGTGATAGGGACCTCATTCGTTCACAGAGCTGAATTCAGTGTAGATCTTTATGTGAACTGAGTTATTCTTGTGCAGAAAAGTTTGCTCCAGACATAACTGTATGAAAGGGTGAGGCTCGGGCAGGAGCCTGTATTGCCAATAGGCAGCGTTTCACTCAGTGTCTTGATGGTTACTGCTCTTGTTAAGAAAGCTGGATGTAAGAAGCTTGTCAACACCAAATACACAATGTTCAAAACAATTAAAGAGCTTTCCAAGAGGTTTTCTACTGATAATATAAGTTAGGGTTTTTTTGATGTTTTATTTTACTCAGTCATCTGCTTACCAAGTCACTTAGCTACTAATATTGTTATATATAATTCTCTATGAACAGCATAAAATTGGTAACACTTTAGTACTACTACTAAATTATGAAAAAGTTCTGTTTAGAGTCTTATCTGTTCAGTTGTACATCAGAGCTGGGCTGAGAACAGCAGAGGGAGGCGGTTGTGCACCTAGGGGAGGAGGAGGCTAATTGCAGGAAGATTGAATTCGGGGCAGAAAATAGAAATGTTTACGAGTTGGCCTATTTGTGTTTCTTTGATGGGTGTTAGGCAAATAGGAAGAGTTATTTCGGCTGCTCTGCAGGATGTGCTAATTTACAACAGATTAAAAATAAAAAATAGTAAAAAATTGAATTTCACTTGTGTTAACAAAGAATGCATATGAAATAGGCAGGTAGCAGATAAACTTTTATGATACACTGTATTATGTAGTAAGAGTGTTCTGATTAATGTTTTATCCAGAGTATATAAAAAAATGCAGGGAAACTATAAACAGTGGAAATTGTTTTTCTATTTAATGCAATATGGAAAAAAATTGGTTATTGTTTAACAGAATTTGCCAGATGAGAATTATATAACTTTTGTTTATATTGAAACTTTTCCAAGCAGGACAGACGTTTCTTCTCACATGCATAAGTCTGTACTAAGTGGAAAGGAGAAGGTAACATGGGAAGTAAGTAAGGTCTGAAGAACAGTTTTGGATGTGAGTGGTGTCAGGGAACTGAGAAAAGTTCGTGCATTAAGTCCAGGAAACAGAGAAAAATGGGGTCAGTTTGTCCAGTCTGGGAATTCCCAATGGTCTTCCAGACAGTTGCAGTAAAGATAATTAATCAGAAGCGGAGGTTGATCTGCCGCTGTTTGGGTCGAGGATTTCAAACGTCTGTACTGACTGAGGTGTCTCACGCTTGGTCAGTGAAGATTTTGAGAGCCCCATCGCACAGCCACTACCGGAGTGCTCGGAGTGTTCCTTGTTCTCTCTTAGAGCTATTGAGGCCCTTTTCTCAAATCTAAAATAAGTTTCCAACTTCTAAGATGTGCTCCCAGGCTAACCTCAGTTCTGCCTGTTGCTGGAGAGGAGATGTGCTCTAGCAGAGACGTAACAGAAAGGATTAGTGTTAATTAGTTCTGAATCAATTAGGGAGCACCAGGAGGTGGGACAGTGAACTGACCAATGGTTTTTATTTTTGTTTTTTCTGCACACACCCTCAGCTTTACAAAGAGAGTTTCTTTCCTGGGCAACTTAGACGTGGAAAAAAGAAGCTTTATTTACAGATGTTCTGCATCTTTTTCTTCAGTCAAGTGTGATGGGTTGACTGAGTAAATCAAGACTACGAGGAGCTTTCAAACTGGAGAAGAAATGCTTTTTGAAGTTGGTTGTGTTCAGGTGGCTGTATGTCATGCATTTGAGAGAACTGGTTTTAAACAGACAAAGGTGGTTCAGAAAGAAGGGGAAGAAAAAAGTTTAGTAAAATTCAGCTGTTTTGTGCTGAACCACACGCTTCTCCAGAAGTGGATAGTAGTACCTACAGTGTACCAAAGAGAAGTCTGATTGTGTCATGTTAAATAGGTGTGCATGCTCCTGAAACGAAACTGTCAGGTGGGAACTGAAACGTACTTCTTTGGAAGTCATTGGTTGAAGTATAGAATTTGAAGGTGCTCTGCAACTCTGTTGCTAGGAAGAGGAAGGCAAGGCAATCCTTCAGCCTTGCTAACAGAACATTTCCAGCATGTGGAATGCCATGCTCAGCTCAGACAAAGATAGGGCTCCTGTTTGTATCTAGTATCAGACTTTGAAATGTTACTCTTCCTATTTAAATTTTATATTTTGTTTCCAATTAGGAGAATTACAGTCTACTAAACAAAACTCCAAACACCTTTTCTAATTATTTAAAATTACACCATTAAATGCAAATTTACTTTTTAAACAGCATCACCACTAAATGCTAATAGCATGTCTACGCATTGGTGATGGATTATTATTAAATAAACATAAGGTCGTCTTTGTAAGCGTTTGATGCCCTAGCAGTACAAGTCTAATCATTGTTGCAGGGCAGTGTTTAGTGCACTAGCTGATAGACTTTTGTGCAATCTCATGACTTCTAGAAGTGATGCGAAGGAGAACTGCAGAGGCAAACCAAATCAATCCACTTCTGTGGAATAGAAACGTATAAACGTAAGAATTTATCTGAATCAGAATTCTGTACAAAACCATGATTTCTGATGTGGGCTTTTAACCTCCAGACAAGTGCTTTATTAACTTTCACTCATGGGTTTTTGTGTGAGAATATGACCCGATGCAGTGAGAGATGAAGGCACTCTGCACCTTGCAAAGTCAGCATGTCACCACACGCTCCAGTAATGCGATTTGCTTTCTTTTTCTTTGGGTTTGCAGGCAGGAGCTTCCCAGGTCATCTTCACTAATCCACTGGAGATCGTAAAGATTCGGCTGCAGGTAGCGGGAGAAATTACTACAGGACCCAGAGTCAGTGCCCTCTCTGTTATGAAAGATTTAGGCCTTCTTGGTCTCTATAAGGTATGTGTTTCTGCGCAGAGTGGCTTCATTATAGCTCTGCTAACCCATTTTATGCTAAACTTTTACAGTGTTGAAACAAAGACTGTGTTAAAAACAAAGAAACCTTTTGAATTTAGAACCAATTTCTTCCTGCAGGGCAGCCCCACAGTGGAAAACTGAAGAAAACCCACTTCTATATTAATGGCAGTGGGATACATAAAAGTACTCCCCCATTCTGTCCTCCGGGCTTTTATACCGAGCTACAGGGAGTCCTGTATTGCAGGCCTGCTGGCTTCTAGTACTGATAATTTCATTTGGTGGGGTTTTGTGAAAAGTTTCTTTACCTTTCCTGCGCGTTTTTCTTACATTTATTTTGAATCTCCGTTATCTCTATTGTTATCTTTGCAGCAGGATATTCTCTTTGTCTTAATAATTTGATGGCAGCGAAACAGTGGTGTAGTTTAGTAGGATTCAGGTTTTTAAGAAGTTAAATGGTGGGATTTGTCAATAACAAATTCCACTTTAAAAAAAGCCCATACTGTACTGTACTTCAGCAGAGTGCCAGTCAACAGATTCCTTCCCTGCAGGTACACTTACTACCATCATTACAGATCAGATGTAATGGAGCAGAAGCTATTAGTTTTCTTAAACAAGGAATAGTATTTCTTGCTGTATCTTCTGCCAGCACAAGGGGTAATACGTAAATTCAGCACTTGTATTATCTATGCACTTACAAAACGTTGCTTTACCTGATTGTCATAGACCTGTAATAATAGTATAGAAATGTGCAAATTTATTTCTGGAGCTGAGGCTTTTGCTTGGAATTCAATACATCAGATTAACAACCATTACATTTCCCAGAGATCACAGATGTTTTGGTACATGGGACAAAGTTACCATTTCTCCTTGCAGTAATTCAACAATTGAGCTTACTGAAAATTCTGCTGTTCTTTAGAATTGCATTATCTGTCGTGAGTAACTGCACAAACGCATTTTAGAGCATAAACTATCTGCGTGGAAATGACTGAAGGCACGAGATTCTCTGTACCTGGTGTCCTACTTCAGCCACACAGCGTTTGTAACAGGTGCTGTCTGTTCCACTGCATCTCACTGCAGAGGGGGGCAGGTCTCAGCTGGGCCCATTGTGTGGAGGCTGCTGCCTGGAGTACGGGGTACCGGAGTACTCGTTTGAAAGGGATGTTGTTTTTGTTTAACATGCATGCTTTCAGGATACATGGATGATATTTTCGACATGCAGTTGCTTGTTTGAGCTTTGTACTGAAGGAGTTATTTTTTAGTTAGTAACTTCAGTCGTCAGTCTTTTACTAAAAGAAAAACACTAAATATATTTTGTTGGGAGCAATTGCACTGTTTTTACAGCATACAAACTTCTTTTAAGGCACTGTTTCATACCAGGTTTTTGCCAGGAGCTGCTTCTTACGTGTTATCGTGGGCCTGTAGGTTTGCCTCCCTCTATCTTCTCCTCACTGAAAGCCTCCCGTTTTGCAGTGGTTTCCCTTTTTGGTAGCCTTTTGGTGCAGCTTCTTCACTCAGCCATGTGATCATCTGTGCAGAGCAGTATGAGGTGTTACAAACCTAAATGGTATTTTAGTGATGATTTTGTGTTTGATGAAAAGAATGGCATGCGAGGACTTGTCTCACTGCTTCTGTGGTTGAGGATCATTGTGAGAAAACATCAGGACAGACCGTGTTGCTTTCTTTGTCACGTTTGGACACATCAAGTATAAAAGGTACTTCTCCTAGGCACTGATCAGAATTGTAGTTGCATAGTGCTTAATAAACCTAGATACGATCCTTGAATCATCCTTACTCTAGAAGCCGGCTTTAGTTTTTTATTTGAGTTCAATTCTACATCTTCTGCTTCCTGAATTAGTTTATTTTCTGTGTTGTTTACCTGGTAGATCAAGGGAGCTGATGCTTCCTGGGCTCTGGATATCAATTTTAACCTTATTTACAGAATTTATTTTTATTACGTCTCTTTTCTGCATGACAGGGTGCCAAAGCATGTTTCCTCAGAGACATTCCCTTTTCTGCCATCTACTTTCCTGTTTATGCTCATAGCAAACTGATGCTCGCTGATGAAAATGGCCATGTGGGAGGGCTTAATCTCCTTGCAGCTGGAGCCGTTGCAGGTAATTTTTTCTTTTAGTAAGTAATATTTAATATTCATTAGGTAGCCCCATATAAAGGAAGGGTATGGTACTATTGTGTCTGATTTAATCTAAATTTGATCACTGTTATCCTTAGTGGGAGGCGATGTAATTTTGATGAGAGCTAATTACATTTGCATAATGTGGATAAACAGTGTAATGCAGCTCAGCAACTTGTAGTCAAATTTGATCTGTCTGTCTCAATGGGGTTTTACTTGTTACTGTGCTCTCTGAGTTGAAGGCTAATTTGAATCTTTGATGAACATAAAATGAGATACCGTAAGAGCTAAGAAGAAAATGACTTACTTGGGTTAGATTCCTGAATAACTGAGAGGAAACTTAGTTCAAAGGCAATTGCCAAAAAGAGGGCGTTAGTTTGTAAAGAAGCTGAGGCTGAGGAATCATACTGTGAAATGTAAAATATTTTAAAGGCTCCTCAAAAATGTTCAATATAAACAGAACAAGTGACAGTGATCGGTAAGTTCTTTTTGCTAATTGGCACACGTTGTAAAACACTGGATATAGGAATTGTGATAGTTATTTAGGACGATGCAGAAGGGCAGGTCCTGTTAAGATCACCAGAGTGGAAACCACAGAGCCATAGAATCATTAAGGTTGGAAAAGACCTCTAACATCACCAAGTCCAACTGCAACCCATCCCCGCCATGCCCTTTAACCACATCCCTCAGTGCCACATCTCCACAGTTCTTGAACACCTCTAGGTAGCTGCAGCCTCTCAGTTGTGAACCAGTTAGTGTTGGCTTTTGAAGTTTAGAAACCCCCTTGGGCGGGACGGGCCATTGTTACTGGTTGCAGTTGTGAGGAATAGCTATATTAAAAATGTGTTTAAATCAAATAGGCCTGGTTTCTATAGCCAGTATAGGAATCTGCCTTTCCAAACGGCACATTTCAAACTCCTGATTACTTCATCTATTCCTGTTATGCATGTGCAGCAGGGAAGAGTGCACTCTGAACTTACCTGTTTGCAAGGGAAAATCTACGTATGGTTGCTATTATTGTATGCTTTGCAGGCTTAACTATGTTGTTCCCATTCATGTTAACATCTTCTGAATTATCAGTGACACTTGTGAGTGTAAGATCCCCTATAAAAATGAGTGACTTATTACACCTTTATTTCAATATTAAGCAATAGTGAAAGTTCAACAAAATCAATATTATTTGGAATTTTGAAATTAAGTCAGGAAACTGTTCCTCTTTTGATGAGGATGAAATTTTTACAGTATTCAGAAGCGTTCAGAAATGCCTTACATAACACAGGTTTTTACTGTGGAGTACATTTCTGAAAACGGTCTCCTTTCCTTTGACTAGAAAGCTGAGAGTGGTGCCTTGGAAGTGGAGATGTGCTCTTCCATTGCAGTTGGCTAACATCACGCTGCTGGTACAAAGCAGGCTTGTAAAGCACCTTCCTTGTCCTGTCTTTTCACGGCTTGCCTAATTGAAGCAAGCAGCACCTATTTTCCTACAAAACAGCCCAAACAGCAGTAAAGCAATAATTCTTTATTACTTAAAATACCTGTTCTAATTTCCTTACTACCACCTTTACCACGTGGATAGATCAGATTCAAGTTCCCATGTGAATCGTCTGTATAATTTGCAAAATATTTTGTAGACTGCAAATACAGTAAGGTGGCACAGCTGAGTTTTGTCATAGATCTCCTTTCCGATTTCGTATATAACACGTGTGAGTTTAAAAATGCTTCATCTACTTGATGGGATGTTGAGAGAATCGCTGTTAATCTTTCACTCTTGTTATTTTCTTTACTCTCAGCTATAGCCTTTAAGCTTGGAAGAAATGGAAGGATAATACCAAGTTATATTAGCTTCAAGTACAAGAACTTGCGTTTTTAGCAACGTCCAATTCTTGCAAAGAAAAATTCAAGTTTGCCGTTGTATTTTTCAGTTAGAAGAGTTTCATCTTTTACAAGAATCTTTGTGCAAATTAAATGTGGTTTTCTTCTAAAAGGTGTACCTGCTGCTTCTTTGGTAACCCCTGCTGATGTCATCAAGACAAGACTGCAAGTGGCAGCTCGCGCCGGTCAGACAACATACAGTGGAGTTATTGACTGTTTTGGAAAGATTCTAAGGGAAGAAGGCCCTTCGGCTTTTTGGAAGGGAGCCGCAGGTGAGAAATGCGCATTGAATATCGTGACCGACCCCTCTTCTCCAAATTAGTACCTGCTGCTGTTCCAGAGCAGTATTTAAAAGGTCTGATTCCAAACAATGTAACTTTAACATTTCGTTACAAAATGCTCGGCTTCTCTCCGGAGAAACTCCCTTTGGTTTGACATGTAACTTGCAATATTCAACAGCTCGTGTGTTCAGATCTTCGCCCCAGTTTGGTGTTACTTTGGTCACTTACGAACTTCTGCAGAGGTGGTTTTATGTCGATTTTGGAGGCCTGTAAGTCAAACATTTGCTTTTTAACTTGCAATAAGTGTCTGCAAAGTTCAAAAACCTTACGTTTTTCAAGCACGGGACCACTTACACTTGGCGGTTTTGTGCAGCAGTTGTAGTATGAGCCAAACAAGCCCCTTATCCTTTGGTAATTAATAGAGTGGAGCTTAATTATATGCTACTTCTAAACAGGTGAAGATATTAAAAAAAATTAATATGTATTTTAATACATTACTTAAAATTTGTCTTTCCAGTGTAGCTAGATATTTTGTCCTTCTTACCTGTGCCATAGGAAGTTAAGGAGCTGGTCTCAGCTGCCCATTAAGCGGTGCTGTGAACCACCTGACTATTTTTCAATAGCGGAAAAGCTTTTTTCGTTTTCTTCCTTCAAACAGCAAACCTTCCGGATCAGAACCTACACCGAAAACTCGTATTTCAGATCTTCCTCCTGTTAACCCCGAACACATAGGCGGATACAGACTTGCTACAGCTACATTTGCCGGTATAGAAAATAAATTTGGTTTGTATCTTCCCAAGTTTCGGTCTTCTGGCACTGTCGCAGCTCAAACAAAAAGTAGCAGCTGAATCCCAAAGAGACATCTCAGCCTCTGGAAGCGATGCAGTGCTAGAAATCCAGGAGATCAGTACTGTATTTTTTTCCAGTCAGCTGCATGCTGTTCTAGCTGAACTGAGATTGCAAATCAAATTACTCCTTTCTAACACTGATATATATGCATTTATCTGTTTCTGAACTAGTTGTTGCACACAAACTGACTGAAGCTTTGGGTCTATGCCTCGTTTTAACCAGTGGTATGAACGTGTAAGCCCAAGCTTTGCTTCGCACAGCTTGCGTTTAATGTTACTGTACATATTGTACATCTTTGTACAGAGACATCATGGCATCCCTACACATACATTTATATGATGGATATTGCAGTTCAAATAGTTTGAAATGTACAGAATGTTTTGAAGGCTTTTGTTAAGACTCACGTGACAATAAAATATTTAAAACCATTTAAGTCAGTCAGTTCACTTCTTCGTGGCTATAGAGAAGTTGTCCAATACAATTTTTCTTCTCTGCAGATTTCAGACTAACGGTTAAGGATTAGATGCAGCCCCTTAATGAACGTACGGTGCGGTACGTAGCCTCTGCAGGAATGCCATTTACTCTGACCTAGTTACAGCAAATGTATTAAGACGCAAGGTGCTGGCTTGTAAGTATAGAAGAACACGGTACTTAGATGAGCACACGCAGTGTTTTATTTTACAGCACTATTTTGCAACAAAGAATTCTCCCAAAGCACATGATAATACTAATTCTGTAATAGATCTTCCCTCCGTGGTGGCATTTTTTAAGTACGAAATATTTGTCCGTTATTAAAAGACTCGTGATTTTTTTTTTTTTTTTACAGGGTTTATTATTTGAAGTGGTGCAATAGCTCTGGTACTACCACATTCAAAAGCAAAACTACAGGGGAACTAAGAACAGCTGTGGCCAACACTCACTGCTGAAATGCATGTCTGGGCAGATCTACGTGATCTCCTGCATGATCTAGGAAACCAGCCTTTTAAGTGTTTGACAAATTAATATTGAATATTACTTAATTCTGTGGTCTTTCATAAGCAAAGTGACATCGGCTGTGCTTTTGATAGTGGAGAATGAAGTATTGCACAAAGAATAGAAGCACCACCCCACCTGCCCAGCAGTTAGTATCTGATTTCGACCACTGTGTGTGAAATCAGGAAATGCAGAACTGTCCCTATTAACAAAATTCCTTCATCTTCCGCCCAGGAAGCTTCTATAACTGTAGCAAAACAGAACTGTAGTCCACCTACCCAAGTGTCCAAATGCACAGATTCACAGCAGGAGGACAAAGAACTCCAGAATGGAAAACTTTCTGTAACAGAAACTGAAGGCATTCACTATATTTCTAGATAGTTTTTACCACTGACAGACTAAGCAACAAGAAATTGTTTGTATTTTGTTATATAAAGGCAAAACAACAACAACAACAAAACTCTTCTAATAAGCAGAACTGACTTTTTAGACTGAGAATAAATTCCAGTTGAGTAAAATGCAAAGTAAAAGGAAAGGAGAAACTTGAACTCTTCTGGTTTATTTTTAAACTTAGGATACAGAGAAAAATGTCTGCTAATGTAATTTTTAAATCCAGAATGTCAGAGGAACTGGTGTAGGTTTCTACAGTCCTAAAGGAAAAGAAGTTACACCACCCACAGAAGGTAGGTGGGTTTCCAGGTTTTCTTGTTAAAGTATGACCACCTCCAGTCTTTAGTTTTACAGTTTCACAGTTTCTTTCAGGGTTAAACATCCTGGGAAACAGTGGGCCCCACCGGTACCAACTATTGCTCAGCCTATAGCCACTACAAAGAGTTTTAGTTGGCTTGTGAAGAAGCAGCTTCTTAAAAACTGAACTCCAGTTCTAGCTTGTAATGAAGATACAGCATCTTTTCAATGCTGAATAATATTTGGTGAGCTAGACATTACAATACACTGGAATCAGGTGTTTGATCTCTATGCTGCAACATGTATATAACCCTATTAAGTGGTTTCCTTTTTTTTTTTTTTACTGTTTAAAAAAATTACCGGTTTGTGCAGTTCTGTAGATACAGGCCTCCTGGGAACACTCTTTCCTTTATCTGTATATTGTGTTCTGTTTTCTTCTAAAGAGATACAGACTTGAAGTACCCACTGGCATTTAATCTCAGTCACAGCTTGTTGACTGACTGGATCAGCCCTGGAAGGCTTTCCAATGTGAGAACTCTCACAGCTCTAAAACTGGACAGCGTGGCTCCCAGGACGGTCATTTACAGTAACTGGCACCACTGTTGGTCTCTTAGCTTTGCAAAGAGGGTTTTAAAACTTGCTTTGATCTGCATGTAGCCATTTTCTGAGTGAGGAACACAAGCAGGAACACAGAATAATATTGTTATGTTACAAAAAGGTTAAAATTATTTAAAACTAAATCCATATGATCTATATGTTATGTTTCAAGTCTGAAGGAAACATTATTAAAGGAGAAGTGACAGCATTGAGGGAAGGAGGAGAACCTTCTGTTAGTAAGGATTATTGTGCCTAAGGGGTAGAAATCATCACATGATGTGCCTGTTCTTTATGTAGTTCATGTATTTCTCAACCAAACAGCCGCTGTTGTAATACTGAAAAAAAGATACAAGGCAAATTTCAAACTGAACAGCATGACTCTGTACTGGAAATAGGGGGTGGACTTCTGACAAGCCAACACTGGGGGAAGCCTGCAGCCATTTCCTTTTCAAACCCACAGAAGAAGGGAACCTCTTTAGACAGAACTGCTGCTACTGCTGTCAGTATCTCTATGAACTGCTTGTAACGGAACTGAGAGACGAAAAGATACACTCCAAAACCTAAGAAAAACTGCAAAACAAGACTAAGTTTCTGAGTAAGCTGGAATATAAACCCGTATCCCACTTGTGAGCATATGAAAGCGTCTCTTCTGACGAAATCATAGTTTGCAGCAGATTAAGAAAACGTGAACAGTTTGATTTAGAGTCCTAAGCTGTCACAGGCATCAATACTCGTTTAGGGGTCAGTTGGTACAAGTCAGAATACTTACTTTAAAATAAGTTTTAAAAATCCCCAAACCCATGTTTACCTGAAGCTAACAAAAATAAAAGGGGGTGGGCGAAGATGTTTCATGGGAAAGCTTATCATATCCTAGGAGAGATTTATTAAAAAATACAGCCTTTAACAGAAATTGTAACGTTCCATTTCCAAGCTGGTGAGAGGTTTTTGATTCAAAAGAAATGTTAAAAAGCAAAAAGAAAATTTTTCTTTATCTTCACATGGAAAAATCAGTAGCAAGTTTGATGCCATGGAAATCAATTCAAAATACAGCTCATCGTGCTTTGGAAAGGAAAAAATTGACAAGAGTGGCCTTCCTTGTTTTAGCCAACTGCCACGATAGGAAGTGAAGGCTGGGAGTGCAAAACTGACACGTGCAGTGAAAGTGAAGGCAGGCAGCAGCTCCTGGGAACGTTCTACTCTGAAACTACTGAAGGGAGACAGACTGGCGGTCAGGGCAGCTCATGTAGTATTTATTCATGAATCAGTCTCACCCTTTAATGCACCAATTCAAAACAAAAGAACTTGTTATTAAATATGTATTTCATCAATTCTGGCCCAATTATCAAATGAACTGTGACTACGGACAAATTTTATTCACTTACATTTCTCACTACCAGAGTCTGAAGCTTATCTCTATATAAGCAATGAAACTTACTTGGAACATACGCATGCATATCCATTGGCGGTTTGAATTAAAGAACCCTTCAGAAACTTACTACCTCATGAAGGCTAATCTGTGCAATATAGAAAGTTTAGTTTAGAAACAGAACTTGTTTAGAAACACAATTTCTACTTTTCAGAAACATACTGTTTATAAAGTGAAGATTTCAGAAGCTTAACAGCAAATTTACACCAGGTTAGTGTTTCAGCAAAACAAGTTCCTTGCAAAGTCAAAGTTAACTGTATTAAAAGTTACACAAATCAAATAATGTGCTTGTAAGGTTTTATATAAAAAGTCAACAATGCAAGATCTGATTTTCAGCAATCATAACACGTTTTCCAAGTCCATGGTTGAATCCACGTATTCCTCCCTTAAGCTATTACTGACGCTTACACTTCTAAGATCTGCATCAAACCATTCACAAGTCTACCACCGCTGCCCATTTTCACAGATCTATGCTGGGATGCGGGTAGCAGCTTCCTCTTCTGCATCAGCTCTGTTGGCATTTATTTCTGCCAGTGTTCGGCCAAACCGAGTCCACTCGTCACTGCGAGGAACTGCAATTTGCTGTGGACAAAGATAACGTTATTTAAACCCACCAATGTATACGAACGGAGCTCATTTTGAACAGCAGAATTCATAAATAACATTCAGAAGAGGTTCTGACAGAACAGCTTACCTTTCTTAGCGTAACTTTTAAAGTAGTCGAAACATCAACAGGTCTAACTAATGAAAGCAGCAGAATGTGAGAGTGATGCATCTACGTACGCAATGATATCGTGACAAGCTTGCATGAGACTGTCTCCAAGGAGGAAGATGAGTGCCATGTCTGCACCCAATTGACACGTCAGGTACTACTGCAATACGCACGCTTACGATAGCAACCACTTCCCTACAGAATGAAGTCAAGACTGCTTCGTTTCTAAACTTTTTGTTCAGTACTCCTCAAGCAATCATTCAAATTTACGTGAGCCAGTTACAAAGAACATAAAATCCCTACAAACAAAGCTGGTAATGGTTTCATCTTATTTCACCAGCCTGAAGATTAGGTATTTAGTTTTTGTCTGGTGTAGCTGCCAGATGGTATGCTAAAAATTATGATAGAGTATGTGAAACAGACACATAAAGGAAATGTTATTTTTTTTCCTCTAATCACAGAGAGGGAAAGTTAAAAGCAAGTTGCAAAATACAAGTCAAATAAACTTGACTGTTCTGTAATGCACTTTGCACAACACATGGTATACGTACCTCTCCCACATCATATATAACTATTTGTCCCTCCGAGTCACCGACAGCAATCTCTCTCCCAGTATGTGTCCATCTCACACGGTTCAGAGCAGGATTGCCCTCTACAGTAATGCTTGCAGTTGGCACCTATATTCATTTGAAACACACTATTAAAAATGTACGAGGATTTCCTAAGTTGAAGATTACAGAAAATACTTCATCCATCAGTGTTGTATCAAACCAAATGCTGGACTTATCAATGTAGGCAGAGTCTGCAGGTCTCAGATGACTCTCAATGGCCATATGCTATCACTAGTGGTGTGACCAAAACAACACACTTCCTGCCCTCTGACTTTATCAAAACGCGTACCTGCACTCCAGCCACGACACAGGAAGCATTCACCTTGTAGCTCTGTGAGACAGCAAGGAAGAGCCCTGGGACTTCAGGCAATACCGTGGACACAGGGCAGGGATGAAAGCAGCTGTTTTGGCAGCTCAAACCCAGGCCAGAGGCTAGAACTGGGTAACTCCGATTTAAGAACCATGCACTGGCATATGCTTTTAGAGAAGCAGTCTTTCTTCTGTATGCATTTTTGTGAAGGTGAAATTTCTTAATTGCAGAGTATGTCAGAATTTTCCCTCATCTATCTCTAACAAGTTCAGTCTTGGAAAGGGTTTATACCATGGGTAAGTTCATAGCTCACACCAGAAAACCCAGACACTCCATCCTCTAAGTCCAGAAACGACTTACAATTTCACTGCAGTTATTACTACAGCAATAACAACGTGGCGCTAAGAACAACACTGGTGTCTTGGTGGTAGGTTTCTTCAGACTGCTAAGCTGTAGGCTGCCAAGGCCACGCCGGGGAAGATCTAAACGTCACTTTCACAACGTGAGTTGGTATTAAACCAACAGATATTTTAAGTTCTTGTTATGGTTACAACAATTTAATTACTGCTGCCACTCATTATGACCAGTCATTTGAATTACTACCCTGCAAAGTAAAATATTCATTAGGCAGAAACTAGTGGAGCTTCAGAATATTTAAGGACAACAAAAATACTTTGGTGTACTCCTGTCACTTTTTTCCAAGTGCACAAACAATCTTCCAGCTACATTTGACTGCTATCTCGATTGCCTCACCTCAGTGTCATTGTTGAGATTCCATAGGTCAAGCCGGCCCATCCCATCCACGCAGGCAAACAGGGCAGGGTGCGTTGGAGACCACATAACATCATAAACATAATCTGAGTTGTCTTCAAATGAGTAGAGAGGTTTGTTATTCTGAAAAAAACAGACATAATGCCATATCCCAAGTCTGCAATTCAAATTCTGACAAGTAAGGCAAAACAGAACTTATCAATAACGTAAAAAAAAAAAACCCAGCCTCTGCAAAAAGCAGCCAGAAACTAAGGGCATTATCAAAGGCATGCTTTCCGATGCACGCAGTCTTATCTTGGAAGCTACTATAAAGAAATCAGTAGCAAGCCAGTACTGTAAGATTTTTTAAACTTAACACATTAAAAATTTTGCAAATCAAGAAAATGCTAATTCAGTGCCAGCATTATGTTCCTCAGGGCATCAGCACAACAGCAGAAGAGGTAATTCCAGCAAGATGAACACTACGTGTGTCAACTGCGAGTCTCTAAATGCAGTTTGAGATTAGTTCTGGTGCTGTCTCCCAGTCCTCCACAAAATTGTAGCAAAACATTTGTCTTTTGCATTAAATGAAGTAACTGGATTTAACAATGATTTATATTTGATTACACTGTAATCACTGTTGATAACAAAGGGCAAAAGGATGAACAGAATGGATCAGAAGTACACAAACGATGTACAATCTGAAAGCAAAGACATCTTTGTGTTGTTAACTAGTTTCGTTCATCGGTTGTCTTCTCTTCGCAGTAAACCAAAAAACAAGCACTAGGAATCAACTGGACTACTGCTAGGGATCTAGAGAGCTTTAGTTTGTCTTCAGTTTACCTAAGTTTCCCGAGTTGTGTAGCTTACATTATAGCACCACCTTGTGTCAAGGACTATGAAGAAAACCACTGAACTATCTATTATAGTTACCTTCGTTGTCCAAAGCTTTACTGTCCAGTCAAAAGAAGAGGTGACAAAAAGATGTGAGAAGTCTACAGGTCCAACTGCTGCATGGCAGTGGATACCTGTGATTGGTCCCTGGTGTCCTTCAAACATCTCACTGATTCCAGCTTTGCTGTTTTAGAATATATAAACAAAGTTAATTTCTCTGGAAACCATACATCTGCAGACAGAGATAGCACTGAAACGCATTTTAAATATAACCTCAAGAAGATTTTGCTGCTTTGAATGGATGTTAGCCCACTGCAAAGGCTTAATCTCAACAGGCTCACTGAAGACCAGGCTTGAATATTGACTTTAACTTCAACATCTCTCTTCTGCTCTCCTTAAGCGCCAAAAATAGACCATGGGGCACAGAGACTCATTCAGCAGGTACCGACCCACTCACGTTTAACTGTATTGTTTCAAAGCAATAGCTAAAACTTAGAATCATACAAAGAACCAAATCCAGTCTCGGGAACGAGCATAAAACTCCCACTGACTTAAAAGAGGAGCTGCAAGTACACCTTGCAGACACACATAAGGGTTCAGACATAAACCAGTAACAATATATCCCTAATAGTCTCCTATCAGAAGTGATGAAAAAAGAGGGAGGGGGGGAGAGATGGAAAGAATGTTACACAGAAGTGATACAATTTCAGCTATTCTGGAACCAAAAAGCCGTGCAGCAAGGGTGATGCGTATTAGAGATGAAACCTGGACACTCAGTTATATTTAAGAAAGCAATTGATAAGATACAGTCACACAATTTCAAAATAGATTGAACAGCAGGAGAAAAGCTAGCCAATTTAAGATTTGTGCGTGATGTTACTGTACAATTATCTACAGAACTGATACAAAGTTTGGAATGTTCTGCTACAATTCAAATGAATAAAACCTCAGTGCCCTGCGCTGCCCCCATCACTGCAAACAACTCCTGGCCAATGCAGAAAGCGTAGGACCAGTTCTGTAGTCAAACTCCTCCTGGTTTTAACGAAGCTCTTGGAAAATAGCATGCACTGGAATTCAAACACTACTATTTCAAAGACTGTCAAGAACAAAGACTACACGTGTACTAGAAACAATTTGAGCGGTGTAAAGCATACAAGGTCTCATCGTTTCACAGCTTTTATTTCCTTTGAATAATTAAAAGCTTTCGTTCACCTCCCATGACGGCACGCAGTATAGACTGAGCCTTCTTCACTTCCAACTACAAAGTTGTTGACATCTCCAATAGGGAAGGACATGCAAGTAACAGCCACAGCCTTGGACTGTTTGTGAACCAGCTCCATGCTATCCTGTAGTGAAAACATCAGTAACTTGCTTTAAAATATATAAAAGAGACACCAACATTTACAAAGTCATTTAGATTTCTCTAGATTTGTTGTTCTACTTACGTAGAATTCTGCAAGAATAAGAAAATTCTCTCTTGTGCAAATGGCGAATATAATTTTTACAACATTCCACAGGGCAGAAAAGGCATTTTATCAAATAGCTACTAAGCTTAAGCATAATTGTGTACTGTGAAAATGTTGATTAATTCTTCTTAGATTCATTAAGTTGTTACAAAGTATTTATCTAGCACAGATACTATACATACCCAAACTTATCTTACCTGTGGCTGGGAAAGCATGTCTAGGCTCCAAGAGCATATCTTCCCATCAGTTGAGATACTGATCAAGTTATGAGCATTCTGGGTCCCAACAACATTTACACAGTAGACTGGGTGCTAAGAATTATGAAATAGCGTCAGAAAAAGGAATTACCAACAGCAACCAATTCTAGTGCAGTTAATACACTACAAAATATACAATGTCATTTAGTGAAAATGTTGATCACAGTATGGTACAGAGAATACTCCCGTTCTTCGGTGATAGCACAGGAAAACATAGACAAACATTTAAGCATTATCAATCAAGTGCACCGGACAGTGTTTCCTGGAGGTTAAATGCATCTTAACAAGAAACAGTCTTTGTAGATATTTCACCCCCTACCGTGTGAGCAGCAGCTGAAAGTGGAGTTCTCTGCACTGGAGTTCTCTTATTGCTGCGATTATCCCATAGCACGATCTGGCCCGAGTATGTGCCACCAACCACCAAATTGGGATGAAATTTTGCAAATGTAGCTGACATTACTGCTGACTGAAAGGGAAAAAACAACAACCAAAAATACACAAAAACCTATCATTCACTGACGCTACATCTAAAACTAAAAGAAAACCTGACCTGTAAGTTCTTTGCCTTGATTTGGTATACTATTTCATTGTTCTACTACATGTGGATTCAAAAACATTTTGTGAGTGCCAGTAAGCTCTTAGTTTTAACTTGCAGTCAGAAGCTGAAGTTCTCTTCCCTGTACGTATAAATTCGTATTGCTCCTGGCGTGGTTTGTTAGCAAGAGAAGGTCCAGTAATGCACAAGTGAGCTATTCATGTTTTGCCACAGCCCGTGCTCATTTTTCCATGAACCTACAAATCTGTCTCGAACATAACAAAGCTACTTTCGCAATCTGGGCTTCGGCAGTAATCTGACAACACCGGATTACATTCTGATTCAGCTATGTAATTTTCCATGAATACAACATTTTGAAAGTAAAGTGACTATTTCAGGCTTGGGATAATGGAAGAAATTTGCAAGATTTTATCTTTCTGCATTTACTGAGAAATCTCCATCTGCCTTTTTCACTCGCAACATGTGTTTCTAGTTTTCATCCTTGCTCCATCTCCTCAGGCCATCTTCATTTTATTCAGTAAATTAAGCTCTAGTAGTATACAACTCTGCTCAGTCTCTTTACATACAAACCTTCTTTGTGGTTCAGCCATTACACAAGTGGATTTTTTGGCTTTCAAGTAAATTAAAGTGAGTTCTAAAACAAGACTGAATTCTGAATGATGTCAGAAATTCTATAACAGAAGAATGTTTCTAAGCTGCGTTCTTCACCTACCACCACCTGTTTGCAAATACATGTGGTTAAAGTGAATGCCAGCCCAATGAAATAATTACGTTGACAGTCATAAGGAAGGTAGATATCCAAGCTCATGAGCATAAAATCTTTATTCTCACAAGACAGAACCGTACCTGGCAGTGAAAGACGTACTCTGGGGTAGTTTTCTTGTACTTCATATTCCACACAAGGGCCACTCCATCAGGCTCATGAGGTGCATCCTCATTGTTGTTGTAAGAGGCAACAAGTAATTCTGGGTACTGAAAAATGAGTGAGAAAGATTTAAAACGAGCAAGATGATTAGCTAGTGGTCCAGACAGTCCTAGAATCTTTGTTCTGTGCTGACAAAACAGGGACCAAAAAGAGAAACAAAAATCACCTTATATAATTCCTGTGAGAAATGGCATGAGTTAAAACTGCAGTTGTTACAAATTTAACACATTATTAACGTGCACATTAAATTCTTACTCTTTTATCATAATCTACTTTTACATGTAAAACCCACTACTTTTAAGTGAGCTCTGTTTTCTGAAGCTAACGCTTAACTTTGAAAAGTAGAGTATAAGGAAGAACCAAATATGCTGAAGACTTTTTCTGTATAATTCAAAGATTCTACTGCGTTTCACATAAGATGCAAGTTCTGTTTACTATTTGCAAACCATGGACAATTTAAGAACTGTTCTAAGGAATACGTTTAGAAATACAGCCTATTTCAATTCTACGTTCAGAAGGTTCAAGTGGACAGAACTAAAAGAGCTTACCAAGATGACTGTATAACGTTAGCATTTTTTACCTGAGACGACCAGTCCAAGCAACAGACAACACGATGCTTTGACCAACGTTCATCAAAAAACTGCCTATTTAAGGACAGTTTTGCTCCTGCTTGAATCTCCCTGTGAAGGCAATTAGGGAGTGTTAATTTCTGACCACTTTTTCAAGCAAAAACATTGTACATTCACAGGAAAGCGTTCAGTGTTCACATTACCCTTCTTTGTCTTCTAAGTCTCTTCCACTGTAGTCAAAGAAAATATTGATTTGCTCAGAAAGGGCTCTTTCAACAATCCTTGTAGAGTGGTCAAAGAAACTTAAGAACTCTTCAGAATGCAAAATTTGTTGCTTTTCCTCTTCCGTAAGTTCGTGAGGGGCAGCTGGAAAAGGATTACAGGCTTTCTGTAACACACACCTTCATAAATTCTTTCCAAGAAAGGCAAAGAGCAAACAAACAGAAGTATTTATCACAATGCACAACGTTGGAAAATTTGTTTCTTAACATCCATGTACTTTATATTAAGTATTAAAACGTCACTCAATTTAATTTCAACTCAGTAGAAAGGTTAAGATGTATTGAATATTTTTCTTGGCAGCACAAAACGCTGAGGTGAGCCGTACCTTCCTCCTCCTCTTCCTTTTTGAACGTTTTTACTTCCTCAGGTTCAACTAACGGCTTTGGTGCAACCACATCATCTTCTTCTTCCTCATCTAAGAAAGAAGTATGACGAGACTGTCAGTGGTTTTAGAGAGGAACGGTATCATTCTGTAGGAATCTCAACATATAAGAGTGGTATAATTTAGCTTAAAATGGTTCAATTTATAAGATGTACAACATCATCTCACACACTGCCTGCAGCTGGGTTTTAGGTGCACTAAATTGCGTACCTGTATAAACTGAAAAAAGACACATTAAAAATCGTAAAGAATCCAAAGTGGAAATCTCTCTTGTAAGCATTTATGATTCCACACAGAACCATGTGGTTGATGCATGCTCTGCGTAACATGCTGACACGTTAATGCTACAGAATAAAGAAAAATCAAACGCCTAAAATAGTCTACAGCACAGCTGCTTACTGGGGATCTGAAACCATCAGTCTAATGGGTCTTTCTGCGGCACAAAGATGGCTTACATTAGCTTTCAGGTTGCTACTCCGAGAGGCAAATTTTGCTGAAGACAATAACAGTGATAATACATTTTTTCTGTCATTCTAAAGGTGAGTCTCATTACCTCTACCATGTTTGGCAGTGAGGACTTTATAGCAAAACGTGTTTTCCCTAATTGCAATGAATAACATAGTGTTAATGTTCGGGAACACTGACAGGGCTTACAGCATTTTCTGCATTTCTGCATTTTATTCTTTGAATACCATAAACCAGAAAATAAGTTTAAATTACTCAGTGTTGTGGAATACAGGCTGCCTGGCTTTTCTTCGCCCGCTTTCCCCATATAAGCTTCTGAAAAGACCGTTTTTAATCAGTTAAACAGCTACATCACCTGTCTGTAAGGGAATGGCAGCAGGAGTCTACTGCATGCCTCACCATGAGCAACAAGGCAGTATTCAACAGGGACTAGGTTTGTGTGCTGCAGCTATCTCCCTGACCCACGTTCAGTTACCCAACAACAACAACAAAATCCATGCACACAAAAAAGAGGAGCAAAAAAAAAAAGCGTGGTCAAGGGCTGGGAACCAGCTGCCAAGGCACGGTCCCAGCAGCCAGCCAGCTGACTAGACAGCAACAACCAGATGGTACTGCTAGGATTGTCTCTCAGCTATGAGGTGGCAATGGGATGGCACAGCATTTTTCTGCCTGACTGCTTCCAATCATGTCTTTCCCCAATGGCAAGCCTGTGCAATTACCAGCACTCCAGGAGGTCTACAGACAAGCCTTTACCCTGCAAACAAAATACAGCTTGTAGGCCATACCAGCTGCCAAACCACACACATAGTGATAGGTTTAAAGAGGTCTGAAAATCTTTCTAACTCCGTAGCGTAGGCAATAAAAATATAACTGTACCTGCAGGAAAGAAAGCTTTAAATGACACTGTATAATGCACACAATAATACAAACTCCAACTTAATCAAAATGATAATGACGTATGCCAATCCTACATTACTTGAAATTGAGCGATTTTTACGTTCTGACAAGTTTACAGAACTAGGATAAATGGCATGAATGATTTCAATATATGCTCATACTTTTGAACCAAATGGTGAAGGTTAAAATCTTTCCTTTCAAGGGCCTCAATCAGCCACAAAGGAAAACAGTAATCACTGTCTTTTCAGCCAGCCCAACCGCATTTGTCAGCCCTTTCTCCGTCAATGCAGCCAGAGCAATCAACCTGCCAAACATTCAGAATGGAAAAACAATCTGAAAATACAGGGTATAATGCACCTGCCAGTGAAAATGGCCATTTGAAGAAAAGCTAGTGATCTCAGTGACCCTGCTGAGGAGGCGGTGGTGCAAAGGGGAAAGAACGCGTAAAAGAATTCTTAGTGATCTCCACTCTCTTGCACATTGACACTTCCTTACAAAGCATGCCAATTACAGCTTTTGTGCTACTTAAAAAAAATGAAAGCTTTTTTGGGCAAAATAATCACGCAGAGAAACAGAAAGACACTGCTCCTTTGAGATGGATTCGCGTGTACAGCGGACGAGTGATCTGAAAACCGTACAGCTCGCAGCCATTCCAAAGCACGTCATTCTTCACACCAAGTCACTATCGGTGCGAACACTCTTTCATTAAAAAAAGATGTAATACAAGTTAACAGACATCATTTTGAGAACAAACATGGGACAACAAATTCGCGTTATACTTCTATAAAAATGGCCCCCTCGCTCTCCCAGCCAATCAATAGAGCAGACCGAAGTGACGCCTTAAATTCAGCCATCTCGTCTGGGGTCACCCTGCAGACGTTATTCCACCTTTGGAAGTCCCAGATTAGAAATTTCAACCCAACCCCCGTCAGCCATACTACACTGATTCCAAGTACCGTTTTCAGTGACAGGAGCCAAATTCTTTTCAAATGCAGATGGTCAACCCTTAGTGCTAAGTGACCTTCTAATCTACATATTTTATTCAAAAGATCACTAGTTGATTGCTCGTGCCTTTTAATGTCTGAAGCATAAATGGCATATATTACACAGAGATCTAAATTCCTTCATAGTACTTGCACTGCATCCAGCCAGCTGATATTACCGCACTGAAATGCAGGATAAGCGCTTGTTTTAATATTCCCAAAGTATCAGACATGAAATTGAACATGTCATCTCACTGCGATTTATCTGTAACTACATAAATCTTAAAACCTCCTCTCTAAAGAAATAAAAGTCATACGCACAATTTCTCGGATCTCAGGGGAAAAAACAAGTTCCTGATCTCATTACCCAACGCTAGGATGCTTGCTCACAAGCACTTACAGTCCAAAAAGGCACTATGATGTTGTTGTACAGTAAAAGAGCTAAGAAGTTTTTGTTGTACTTCTCTTTTCCCTCACATACCTGGGTTTTATTACCTAGTTCAGGTGCTGGTGTTTCCAGGGAATCGGCTAAACAGCAATATATTACCCAGCAAACACTGGAAGATCAGGCATACAATTCCTAATGTCTAGGAAGTCAAAGATCCACACGAAACACCAGTATATTGTATTTCTTTAATGTCAGCTATATAAATCGGGAATCTTAAAGGCACTGGATAACTTCATCCTCATTATTCTCTACTGACTGTACCTACTGGCACTTCGACTGTCAGCTCACACACAGCTCCTCATTTTATAAAAACAGCTGGTAAGAATTAGGGAAGTCACAGGGCTCCGAACACTGGAAATAGGACTCTGTCACATTAACATATTGATGAACATTCATTATAACATGGCAAGTGATTTAAGGCCATGTTTTTTTCTGACAGGAAGCCGGGAATCTTACATTATCAAGTGAGCAGGAAAGGGCACTTCAAAGGCTGCCGCTTCCACAACGACAAATTTCTTGTCAATGAACGCTAAAAGCAGGTTTAATGAACCACAGGATTTTGACTTTGAGTTTACATCAAAATTGTGATGTATTTTGGCAAGATGGAAAGAAAAGTGGTGCTGTGTATTAGGCTGCACCCAGAGATAACACTGCAGAGTGAAGTTCCAGTTGCCTGAGTAATCTGTTGCTGCAGAGCAGGTTAATCAAAGTTAAATCATCTGTGAAATGGGTGGCTTTTGTTAAGCAGAGTATATCTTCATATCAAGCTTTCCCACCTATATTTCACTGTACATTTAAGACCTACACAGGGCAATACACAAATATATAAGGCTCTATTATTTCTTCTTAGAATATTAGAACATAAAAATGGTACATTCACTGTAACAAGCATCCAAGAGGCCAATGTATACCCCCAAATTGTTATCAGTCTGATTAAGTGAGAATTAAAAGGACAGAAGTACTTGGAAATTTCATTCCTACATGAAATTCTCAAACTCCTCAAGAAGTAAAGCTAATGGAGCAATACTGTCTGCCGTCAGTGCTGATTACATACGAACTGCATTGTGCAGTGACACCAAGCAAATACCCTGTTTGCCTGGAAAAGCCTTGACCGAGAGGCGAGCAGAAGCGTATTCAACTGTACAGCTACCTTTCCTTGGATCAACCACTCCAAGGACTCAAAATAATACATCTTTTTATCACTGCACTGGTGACTTCTTCCCATGCAAATTCCAACAGTATCTTAGCAAATCAAAAAGCAAGAGATCAGATAGTAAGGTAGGGAGCCATGCAGCAAGAACAACAGATAAGAATGTTTGCACCAACGATTACTGCACTCAGCAGCCAACACAAACCTGCAGAACATGAAGACACATTCCAGAGTACACACACAAACTGCATCTGTTGCTGAAACTGTTTCTACTGCTGTCTGCTACAAAGAAACGAGTGTACAGACGGAACACAATTTCAAATACATTTTCAGAGAGTAGATCCAAAAGCCTGCTGCCTGATAGAGCATGCCAAGTAGAGGCCAAATAATAATCCTCATAACCAGTTGACCACACTAACTGAAAAGCACATCCACCAAAACTGGACAATGAGAGAAACAGGCAGGAGTGTTACACACAGCATCATGGGAAGTGGGAAATGGAATTAGACAGCAGAAACAGGGATGACAGAATGAGGATGCTGGGGAATGGAGCAGCATAACAGTATGTTCGTGGTATGATGGTGACAAAAATTACTGAAGTGGCAGTAATGCCATAGAGACCTAGACGTTAAGGCTTATTAGTTATGAAATAAGAGAGAGTAGCACCGAGTATGGCACAACACTTAAGCCACAACAGGTGTATTTGGTCTCTAATCCAAAAAACAGGTCATCATTACCGCGCCGCAGAATGACAAAAACAAAGAACAGAAACACAGCACGTCAGGAGGGAGGAGAAGAGAACCGTGTTGCCTCTGCTGCGCTCCTTGGAACAACGAACCATCTCGTGATTACATTTTCTTTCTTTCACGCGATAAATGCAGCCGCTGTAGTAAGATTAGAATACTAAGGCTATTGAAAAATCTGGTAAAAAAGAACAAAGACGCGAAAAAATTCTAATTCTGAAGTAAGTCATGCTTAGATTTTCATCAAAACAAGAGGTTTTGAGCACTAAGATCTCTACCCCAACGCTATTTCTGTGCTTCTCCTCTTCTACGTCATTAATGATAGGCGTGTATAAATTGAAACCAGAGGAAAAAACAGCTGTGGGTTCCAGTCTTTGTATGAGAAATCCCTAAAACAAATACTGTAGATTTACCTCCTAAGTCTACTTTGGACTTGGACATCCTCCTGCAAGAACTACGAAACACGCTTATCAACTTCAACTTGGGGAAACTGCATATTCTGCATGGTACCGTACAAAAGACTCGGATCCTGTAGCAGAAAACTTCCTACTCTAAAGAAAACTAAATCTCTAATCAGAAATTGAAATTGATTTCTATCAGAGGTCTTGATTTTATTCTTTTGCAAGGATATAGAAAGACAGACCCACCTTCCCAAGGCAAGCAGTTTCTCGAACACTTTTAAGGTCATAATAAGGCAACATATTAGTACTCAAACTCCTTGCATAAAGAGGCAATAATGCCACTAGCACTGAGCTCACATTCTAGCTCCACCATCAAGGGCTGCATGCAATCTTGTCATACTTTCACATCAAGTGGAGAGGATCACAGGCTCAAATTGGTTGCAGCTGAGAAGATAGTGGGAAGAGTTACTCCATATTTAATATTGCCTAGGATGGTACAGCACATCTGTACTACACAGAAGCACGATCATATAAACTTAGTCTACCTCTCTTCTCTAACTAGGAGCACATGGAACTGTCCTGGTTTAGATTTTGGAACAACTGAATGCTGTCCATTCTGTCAACTTCTGAGATGAATGCCCTCTGCATTGTACAACCGGAACCAGTCAGGTGATAGGTACTCATTGCTTGAATTTAGCTTTGTTACAGCGAACCCAAAATGGGCATCTTCATGTCTACAGCTTAAAGCCGACCTTCAAAGCCTCCCCTACATAACAGTCACTTCATTTGTTGTGCCACAAAAGCTTGTACAACAATTATCAACTCTTCTAGTTTTAAGTCAGTTTTCCCCTACTTCCTGTCCCACCAGATTAGTTTTAGCTTGAATGTTTCTCAACTCAGGTCACAAATTGCAGTATGTAACCACCTGAGGCACAGAGAAGCAATGCTAAAGTTAAGTGAAGGAAGCAGTACTTTGCTATTAATGTAAGCTCCAGTAACTTTCCCGTATGTGAGAAATAGGCAATTGCATGCTCCAGTCTGGGAGGTCTTGAAGAGAAAAAGCTTTCTAAGTTTGCAGTAAACAGCTACTACATACACTGCAGCAAAAGCAAATATATAACTAGACAGAAATTCAGCTTAACTTTTCTTTCTGTGGAGCAAGCATCCTGGAAAATTAAGAAATAGAACAAATAGGATTGTTATTTTGCAGCATCAGTGTCAGCATAGTATACCCTACAGCACAAAAGGACCTAAACCTAACAGGAATGCAAAGCATATCTAATGAAAATGTTTCCACCATCCCTTGCACAAAAGCATGGCTCTAGCAGTATTTTAAAGTCTCAAGATATAAGAATTAAGAGAGGTTCTCTTCATTTAATGGATATGCAGTTAGAGAAAAAACATACCTGCTGTCATTCTGTTCACTCAGTTTGCTGTAAGGATAAAAAGCCTCCAAGAAAGTTGTGGGGGAGTTCTCAATCCCAAATATATCCTACTTTCATTTGTTGGTTGACGGATACTTAAGAAACCAGATGTCTGAACATATACTAAGCAATAAATTGCCACATATTATCAGTAAGAGTAATGTTACAATTAAACAAGATGTAGAATGTCAATAACACTCTTAGGACCTACAAGTGTTTAACAGTAGAATTTGTATAAATCATATCACAAATCAACATTCATTCTACCACATCAAGTTTTGAGATCAAAACTGCTGGCTCTAATTCAGCCAATCACTAAAATAAGAGAAAAGAAAAATACATTTGGTTGTACAACATTAACATTCACCTTCCTTTGGCTGAGTCATAACAGGTGTCTGTGTCTCCTTTGTATACGTAACAATTTCCCGAGGAGGAAAGTCAACCTGTGTGATTTTGGCCATTCCAAGCTTAACAGGTCCACGTCTACATAGAATTAATAGAAACATCAAGAAAAAAAAGACAGTTAACTTCATGAATTACTTGGTATTCTGTCTACAGTAATACTCAAATCACCAAATCACAGCATAGCTTTGTGAAACTTAAGACCAGCGGAAACTTATCCCTGAGACAGTCACAAGATTACGATCAATACTTTATCATCACTATGATTTAAAATCACCTACACCCGCAGCTAAGACAAAAAGAAAGCTGTGCAAATATACACAGGTATCTGGATTAAATGATATCACTTGAAAGTTTTGCTCTCTGCAGCTACATACAGTACTGCTACAATATGTGAAATAGTCATATTTTCAGTGGGACAGATCTGCCTGCATACACTGTATTTGTAGGGAAATGGTTTTGGGACTTCAAAACTTAAACAAACAAACCAGCTTAATTACTCTGAATTAAAAAGCATTTCCTAGCTTATTTAACTTTGCCATCCTTTTTTATTTACCTCTAAGATGCTATTTAGAACTCAGAACTGCAGGCCTGAAGCTCACACATTGACAAATGATTTACCCATAGTGCCATTCTCCAGTGTATGACACTGCAAAGCTCCGAGTATTCTGCCTTTGGCTTACAAGACGTCATAAATATGGAAACAGCCAGGATCAAATTACAATGCAAAATGTATTTCTTATTTTGGTTTTGCAAAATACTAATGTAGTCTTTGTCCCATTCTATACAATCTAAGTATCGTATGTACAGTAGTGATCATCCTTTTTTTTTTTTTTTAAGTACCTATATGAAGCAAAATTTCTTATTATTTTCTAAGATAGAAGTGGGAAGAAAAAAGGAAAAGCTTCTGGTGGGCAGAATTGTAACTCAGAGCATAACTGTTTTATTATGTGATTATAATGAGTTACAGCTTCTATAAACATTTGTCATTGATGCATGTCATAATAAAAGATGGGAGTCATTCTATTTTTATATATACAGTTATTCTAAGCATTATAAAGACATTACTGTGAAGTTTACATCTTGCCAAAGGAAGACTCAAAGAAAAACATTAGTAAGTAAGCTCTACTATTAGAAATAAGTATGTCACTTACATTAAATGAGACCAAAATTTCCCATTTC
>JACDJE010000083.1:2166317-2246216 GCA_016647715.1 Pavo muticus
AAAAAAAAAAAAGGAAAATAAATTTTTTAAATCTGAACTTTTAAGAAATGGTGGCATCAGTTTTCAAACGGTGATTTCCACCAAATCATGTTGCTCACACATCAAAGAAAGACACTTGTTAACGCAGCTTTGATGTCAATGTCTAATTTTTCAGATAACTGGAAGTATTTGGCTTAGTATCTTTGGTTCTAATCATACGATCACAGAAATGGAAACCAAAATAGCGGGGCTTTGTCACACAGCGTATTTTTGCTGTAGCTGTGGCCAAATCACCACAGTTCTGTGCATTACAGTGATGTTTGCTAGTGGCGCATTTTAGGGGGGAAATCTTCATGTTTCTTTTCTTTTCACATGACAAGCAGCCTGGTACTGATACATTGGAACTTGGTCATTAAAGTCAGTTCGTTCTCATCACTTAGATGAAGACTGCAATTGCATTTTAAGAAGCAACATGGTTTTTTTGGAACAGAGACATAACAACAAATGATTACCATGCACTCATGCAATTTAAGCCACACAAAGCTACTACAAAACATCTTTCAACTTCTCTTTTAGGAAATCTTTTTTTTTTTACCCCCAAAGAAACAGTGAAACTTATTAATGAACCTTCAATTTATGCTTAAGAATCAGGATGTGCACTGAAGTTTTTCTTTCATGCTTCACTTTCCAGTAACGCGAAACATTCATTGCACAGATTCACTCCTTAGCAACACCAAAGAAGAAACTTCAACCGACTGAAGACAAATTACAGCTATTAACTGGTATCCATCATGTCGGGGTGGGTACCGAGGGAGAATTCTGAATTTAGATATGCAACGCTTCAGGAGAATTTCCTGAAATCACCACTATGTCGGGAATTCTGAAGAGTGCCTCCATCCCATCCCAAAGCAGAGACGTGGTTCTGGTTGGCAGGAATTCCATCCTGAATTTGAAAAACAGTCAGTATTTTGACTGTTTTTAATTAATGGACTTGATTTGTTCAAATTGCACCCCTACAAAGGGGCTTTCATATACGCCTAAAAATCATACAGCTATACTGCATAGATACATAAGTGCACATGCATGCGGATGAAGCTTTCATGTTCTGCAACTAGCCATCACCACCTACTGAACAGTTTATACTAAAAGCAATGTCCGTAGGCCTGTATGTTCCAATGTTTCTGTGCATCACTGGAAATGATGGCACTTTAATGTCACCCCCTTTTAACTGAACAGGTGAAATTAGCAACTTATCATCTAAAACTGTCCGTACTGCTCTATCTCGGGGTAAGCATGGCCAAAAAAATTCAGTAGTTTCGTTTGATGCTACAGTGCCCTCTGGCGGCACTATCCCAATAGAGCATGCCCACTTGAAAGTTCTTTTTCACTGACAAACAAGTGGTTTCTTATAAAAAGGGTAAGCATGCTTTTGATCTCTATCACACGCTAAGGCCTCTTTTCCTATAAGGAAGCCACCTCTTGTTGGCAGTTACCAGGTCTGTAACCACCTTAAGAGCCTTTAAAACAATTTTCTGTGAAGGAATCCAATCTCCGATTATCCACCTACAGTGCCAGCAGGAGCTCACACTGACTGCAAGCCATGCTGGTCAGACAGGAGATAGCTTCAGTTCAGGTGCATCACCAGCATGCTGCCACGCCATGCCAGCGCCCAGCCCGCACCCAGCTTGTGTCTCAAGCAAGACTGAGAGCTACCAGCAGGCACTGTAGCTTGATTCAGATATCTTGAAAGGGATGAGACTAAATTCCCTGAGTATCCATGTGCATACAAGGTTGCAGTTAAGTAGGAGTTCAACAGAATCACACACAACACACATTAAAATTAATGTTGTGGATGTGACCGTGGAAGCAGCTTTAATGTTGTTTGCCGTGTTCTTATAACGCGTGAGGACTGTCCAAAACAATTATGAAGATGTAATCACACAGACCATAGCCATACCCAACTACTATTTCTTTTTGCTTGCAAACTCGACTGAAATAGACCCTCGTCACCACTGAGCCAAACGGAAAACTAAGTTTTAACTCCTCTTTGATTTCAGAACTAGAGACAAAAAAGCAAAGTTGAAATACCACCCTCTCCAACTTCATCTTCCAGAGGGAAGCGGCTGAGCAAAGACAAAAAGCAACAATACAATACACCAACTCATGGAACAGCAGCATAGAATCATCATCCTTGACAGCTAAGTTTTATGCTTAGCTTTGCTACTACTCCATCAAAGTCAGTCAGGTATTTAAGATAAGGAAAAATTAGGGAGTAAAGGGCACAGCAAGAAAACGAGCCAACGCCACAAGCAAATATCAGACTTAAAGATTAAGCATTACGGAAAGGGAAAAACAAACAAAAAACATCAGAAAAATAACGTGCAAGAGGGACAGAAAAGCAGAACAATTATATATTACATATCTTATACTATATAATATTTTAATCAAAACACTCCAAATAATCTACTACGTTGAAAAGATTTCTTTTACAAGTACTACTAGTGATATGTACTGAAACAATACATAACTGCCACAAATACCAACAACAACAATAAAACACTTATCTCATAAAATACTATTACTATTCCTACCGACAGGAGACTCCGGTGTCAAGCCCATGCTCTGAAGTAACGCTTCAGCTTCTCTTCTCTTCTTTTCAAGGTCAGATTCTTCTTGCACAGGAAGCACATCCTTCTTCTGATCGGTCTAGAAATAATTCAGTAATTGCATTATGGCATTTAAAAGGCATTAAGAACAGTTTCATTTTATTTCTGAGATCTAACCACAGGAGCTATGCTTCCTGTGCTACTGAAACCTATCACCAGACACAGTGGACACTGCACTAATAATTCTGATGGATCCTTCTGTAGATAAAGTAAAAGCAGACAGGAGGAATCCCGAGGTTTTGTAGCTTTAGTACTGTCTTCAAGTAGCTTTTTTAAAGTTTCTTTACCAGTTTTGTTCAAGTTGATTTATTGTCTGCTAGATTTCACACACACACAAAAAGGCATAAAAATGACACCCTTACTCACATGTAATTTAGAAATAATGAGGGCTCTCCAGTGAAAGATGCTGATCTCTCCATGTTCTCCCAATTTCATTTAACTGCTCACACAACTACAGAAATTTAATTCCTAGCTTAAGGTGTCCACAAGTCAGTCACTGGCAAGCATGTATTTTTGTAAATATAAATTAACTATAGAAATACCAGACTTCAATAGAAGCAGCAAAATCCAGATCCAGCTACAATAATCCTACAGTATGAAGAAAGATTCCTCCCATGACTGTACGTTATACCTTTGATCTATGTATATCTTTGAAAAAAGCCTCTTCCAAACTTGAGAGCAAGTTCCCAACTGATAAGCTACTGTATCACAGGTGGAAGCACAAGCACAGGCAATACAGAATTACATCATCATCAGAGCACAAGTGTAGGATTTCCCTGAATCATTTTGCTGGCAGATGCCCAGGCTTCAGTCATACGCTAACTGAGAACATCTTCAAGACCATAACTAAAAGAAAGGAAGTCATGAAGAGGTGACACAGCACACAGAAGCATTCCAGACGTTCTGTTTATGATGTATAATACCCTTTCAGGAGAAATTTAGTAATGTATCACAGATTGTCACATAATTTAGCAGAAAGAAGTGCAGAAAATGGTTAACAAATCAAGCATAACAAACAAGTAGCATTCACGTCCCAAATGTCACTCTGACTTGAAAATCAGGCTAAATATGAGGCAAAGAGCCAAAGAACATAGCATTTTGTTTGTATGACAACAATACTGACAGTCAGGCAGTTCATACAGACATCTCTAAAACTGCATTTCAGAGCGGAGTTCTCTAAAATACACCATCACAGATCATTAAGTGGAGCTTCTGAGTAATACTTCAGCCACTCCTCACAGTAATTTCATTAATGATGATGCACACAAGACTGTAGTTCTTATTTCTAAAAATGCAAGTGTTTTCAAAATCTACTTTACTGTATGGATAATTCCAGAAATCAGGTTTTTGTCCTTCTCAGAAAATGAAAGCACTACACTTGCATGGACCATCGGACAGACATTCCCTAAATAACAGGTAGCAAATGACTAAGTGAACCTTCCCTTTTTAGGCACGTTAATATATTTGGGGCAAGTTACATAAGCAAACAGTCAAGTTTCAAAGAGAAAACAGTTTCTTACTTCTTTTTTCTTTCTTTCTTCCTCCTTTCTTTTCTTCTCTTCTCTGATCTGAGCTAATCGCTGCTTCTTGCGCTCCAACTCCGCCTTCAGTTCACTTTTGTCAGACATGACTGAAACACTGATCAGCACAGAAATCACTCCAAGCGGTTTTGTTTGGTTAAGATAGCTTGTTTACAGGAAAATTGCCATCATTAATGTAAATATGCTAAGTGGCTAAAGACAAAACAGTGAAAAGTCCTGAAATCATAATTGAAGTTACATTCCTAGTTTCACACTTAGCAAATTCTCACTGCTAAAAAGATTTGCTTAACAAAACAGAAGGATGACAAGGTGACAGAACCTTTTCCCAATGCATTTCTGAAGCTTTTTTGAGGCACTACTTTGAACAATACATGGAGCTCTGAAGATGAGGTTATATTATGTTGCACAGAATTCTGTACAGCCAAAGAGCCACCTGTGGTATTTACACACAGTAAACAGCAAGAAGGGGGCCCACACGTTTTTACTTTTCACTGCAGCCCCTTAATTACTGGCATTTTATAACCTAGCAGAATGAACACAACGTATCCTGTTAGATGTACCTGCAGGAGCAAAAAAACCAACCTAATCAAAGATGTAATAGTATTACTGTAAATGGCAAGGAAAGTAGGTACTGAAGGGATGCCAAAAACACCCTGCGAAGTATGTGCAACACTGATCTTTTTGTCTTTCATTTATAGATCTTGTGTATGCTGCTAAGAAATGGGTGGGGCTTCCAATGACAGAAATTCTACCAAAGACTTATTACATAAGTCATTTGATTAAGCACAGATGGGAAAGCCAAGCTTGAACAAAAGCAGACAAAACCCAAACCCCCTCAGGAGGTGACGAGTCAGAAGACAGGCAAGAAAAGCCGTGCGAGCGGGCAGGGACAACAGCAGCTGCATTTTCCTGCTCAGCAAATCCACGCCAGTACCCAAAGTGCAGGAGTGGCTCTGGTGCGGCTGCGGGACCTACCAGGCTGCTACACGCATCAGCGATACAACCACTCACACGTGTAAAACAAGAACACCCATATGTGTTTGCATAGCACATTTAAGAGCAGAACACGATGCAAGCCTCCCGCACTAACCCCAGTGCACACGTCGGTAGCTTTTCAGCCACGTTCTCTGCCAACGTTTAAGCGTTAACAGACAATAACGCACCGCCGGCACTGCAAAGCGGCACCGGCCGGGCCGCGCAGCCCCCGCACGGCGGCCCCCGCCCAACGCTGTCCCCGGGCCGCGCTCCGCTCACAGGCCCCACCCGCGGCCGCGTCCCTCACGGCCGGGCCGGGCGGCACAGCGGCCACAGCCACAGCCCCGCGCCGTGGGACCCCGCGCACCTGCCGGCGGGACCCGCTCAGCTCTGCGTCCTCCGCCCTCGGCTCGGCCCAGCGCCCGCTCCGCTTCCGCCCGCTCCACAAAGGCGGTGGCAGCTGACAGGCGGCGGCCTACGGCGGTCGCGGAGGCTCAAACCTGCTGCCAGGGCGCCGCGGGGCGAGGGGACTTACGGCAGCTGCGGAAGAACGTAGAGGCTTCAACGCAACGCGACGGGGAGCGATCGCAGGAATTCACTCAGGAACGGGCGCGAAGCGACGCGAGACGGCGGGGGGCACTTTCAGAAGCCTCAACGCCGCGCCCCTTCTGCCGAGCGCCGACGACACGGCTCCGAGAACGACGACGCCCGGCGTGCAGTGCGCCGCGACGGGCGCGCCTCGCCCTCGGCGCTGTAATGGCGTGAGCGGGGCTGGGCGGGCGGGATGCACCATGGGAGCTGTAGTCCTGTGGGACCGCGAGGCGAGTGCCGCCGCGTGCCGAGGGCGGGCTGGCACGCACGCATGCGCATCCCGCTCTGGAGCTCCCGGACAGCCCTGAAGCGGGCAACGCGCGGGAAGCGCGCGGGTGGTATTGGCCGTTAGGGCGCCTCGCGCCTTCTCCATACGGGGCCGCGCCCTCGCGCTTCTGGCAGGGGGCCGCCCTGAGGTGAGCGGGCAGAGGCGGGACGCCTTGTGGTGTCTGACAGGCAGGTATGAGGTGACACGGTTTTTGCTTTGCTCAAGTACCAGCTGATACTGAAGTGACATTGCTGTTCCCCAGTGGTCCTAAGTTAACGAAAGAATATTGCCGCTTGTCCCCTTTGGAGACATATATCATGGTTTTCTACTTTTTTTTTCCCTGAGCTGGTGATGCTGGCAGCTAGCATCTCCAGGGAGTGCTCGATTCCTCAGAGCACTGATCTTCCAAAGCTATTCACCAAAGCAGAAGTAACACGGGCAGCTCATGTTCCTCGAGTGTGAGCTCACAGCAGTCTGTGAAAGGCAGTTGTCAGAGGCAATGACAATCATCTCCAGAGATGGTTAAATTCTCTGCTATTGCAAACACCAATAGTTTATTTTAAATCATTGGGTCTCCGAGCACTCAGGTCTGTTGAGGATGTGCTTTGAATTCCTGCTGGCTGTGTTTGCTTTGAGGCTCTATCAGTCACAAACTGAACGGGTTGGTTGGCACTTTGCTGGGATAGCCCTGAGCCAGGGTTGCTGCAGGAGTCGTTCTCTACAGTCTGCCATGTGGCTCAGGGTTCGTGCTGCACCTTGAGAAAAATAAGAAGAGCTGTCTGTTGTCTGGATGGCTTCTGATTATCAGATAACCTCCGCGTATTTTGTGAGGGTATGGGTGTTACCATTCGGAGAAACTGTAAGTGCTTATCAGTGAAACTGTCAAAGAAAATTGTATGATGTGCCAGAAAGGGAATTCCATCTTTCTTCAGAGATGGAAATGTGAAAGTAATGAACTTCCACAAGCAGCTGTCATCTCTGATTTTTTTTTTTTACCTGAGTTTTCTAATGTCACTTATGATAATGTGCGTACCTCGGAGCAGAAATGTGTTTATTGTTGTATGCTGTAGCTATGCTTTTTGTTTGGCCATGCAATCAATCTTACATTTGAAGTTTTCTAGTAGTATCTCTTAAGTTTACCTTTAAAGTTAGTAACACAGGAACCAGATGTTTCACCTTCATGGTCAATTTAGCTGATTGATTTTTGATTTGCGGAAGCATATTTCTTGATCCTAAGCCTACAGTGACCTGCTGAATGTCATATTACTTTTTGTGTTAGTCTTTCATTTTAGAAAATACAATAATAGGTAATTTTTGCAACTGTGACATTCCTTTTTTTATTTGTAAACGACAGCAATAGTTTTCAAAGAGCTCTGTCTTGGTCAGCATCGCAGTGACAGAAACATGGATGGAATGATAACTGCAAAAGCATGTGTGATTTCTTTCGCAGTCATTAATCTCTCAAGTAATAGTAGTATAAAGTGAAATACTCAGATAAATCTTTCTTCAGCTGCTAGTCTCACAAGGTGTGTGGTGGGAGGACAGATTTGAGAACAATGCTGTTTGTGGGTGCTTTCAAGTGAGCACTTTCTCCTAGCCTCAGCTTTCTGGTGACAGCATCATTTGGAATAGCAAACCCCAATTTCATCGTGTGATAGAATGAGTAGAAGCTACACTGTGAGGTGGCACCTTTCCATCAGTAGGACTGAGGAAACTGTAGCTTTTAAGGGTTTTATGCGCTGGGTCTGGAGTGAACACAGCCTAGGTAAGATCTGAGCACCTGCCCTAGCCTAACAGTTACCCACATAACCAGAATTAGTGTATTACCGAGAAGCTATTTTGATACATCCAAAGGAATGAGAAACACAAATTTGGTCCCTGCTGCAGACAGGCAGGAATCCATACTAAACACAGAAAGTCATCAGTCAATTCAGAAGAACCTCTACTTGTGTCTTTTGGAGAACGTAATTTCCATGCTGCCTGAACTGGGAGAAGGGTGGACAGCAAAGGCGCGTGGGCCATTGATACGCCTTGTCACCCTGCTGGGCTGCTGGAGAGCAGCGCTGATCTGCTGCAGAGCATGAGCCCAAAAGCTATGCTGGAGAGGTTGGTTCCTTCCTAAGTAACTGCCACTGCTGCAATGGCCTCTAGCAGTATGAGAGACTGGGAGAAGGCAGCTGGCCTACCTTCCATTGAGAACATCAGGCTCCATTTTAATTTTCTCAATCTTTTAGACTCCACGGGCTTAAAATAATCAGGAAGATCTCATCCCATAATGAGAAAATGGGACTTTTCTATTATCATTGCAGTAGTCTGTGCTTTTCCCTTAGAAAAAGTGTGGTGGTGTTAATATGGGTTTCTCATTTCTCTCTGCCCTGCTCCCCCCTTATTCCTTCTAGAGGGAAATATTTTGTTCCTGTTGTGTCAGAGTGAGGTGATGGTGAATGATGGGTTCTTTCGAAGATGTGAACACTTTTGCAGTCTGATAACCTTTGGCACAAAACACATACATGAGTGAATGGTCCAGCACTTAAGAGTGATTCACTACTAAGCATTATAGAAAATAGGTTTACCAGTTAAGAAATTTCAAGGCAAGTTTTCCTTCTTCAGTGTGGTCTGTGTACAGTGCTCTCATTATTTTTCCTATTATGTGGTTAAGAAGAGAGGAGATGAGAGCTTAAGGGATCCTGTAATGCACCTACACTAGTTGTAATGGTTTTAAGAGAGAGTATGAAAACTGCCAAGAGATGAGCCACAAGGAACTATTTTGGGATGTGTTGTATGCCAGGCTGTATTCTGCCCTCAGTTTGTATACTGTACTCCCATTAATGTTTACAGAAGTTGGGTGTGATCATCAAAGAGAGAACAAGCTGACATACTTTTTAAGGTGATAACAGAGTTCTTTTTGTGAGTGTTGCATTGGTGTTACTAACACAAAAGATAATGGGGTAAATGAAAGGAGAGTAAGCTTTCACTTCTTTGCGGGGACTTCTTTAAGAATACAATTGTTTTTCTTAATGTAAGCAAAAAACATTCCTTATATAATCTTAAAAGGCACACTGAAATATTTCAGTTCACAAAAAATGAATGCACTTCTCATCCATTAGCATCAAAACATGTAATTCTAGAAAGGTTTAATAATTCATTGTCTACAGATGAAATCAGAAGGTGAAAAGACTCGGTAACAAGGCTGCAGGGTGTAGGATTCAGAGATCCAAGCTGCTGATGTTCTATTCTCATGAAATGATATTTTTTCCTCTGTATCTGGTGTTGTAAAAAGGTGACTTGCTGTAAGGTTAACAGGTATACAGAGAAGTTAGGCTAGTAAGAATAGTTAAATATATAGAAAAGGTACTCACCAGTGTTGTAGGCTGGCAAAGGAACTCCACGAGGAGCAATCTCCAGGAAGAGATCCTTCCTCAGTGGCAGTCAGCCCTTAAATGGGGTCTAGGAGAGCTGGAGCCTGGCTCCACCCCTTCCAGGCACACAGCTGAATTGCCCTCACCTGTGCTCCCGTGGCTGACTCAGCGCTTGCCTCAGGTGGTTCATCAGAGGTTCAGGCCGTGATTCAACAGCTCCCATACACTTGCGATTAACTTTTCATAGCATCACATTCACTTAAGAAGGAGCTGAGTAACTCAGTGGCAGCATCACTAAGCTGTGTTTTGATACTGCAGAGTATATTTACTGCTAACAGTATACAAATAGAGTTTGCTGGTTTTTGGGGGTGTTTAAAAGAAACTTGCTGATGTTTTCGAAGAAGGTCTGAAGAAATTACATGGAGGTAAACTATAGAGCTAAACATGTAAGCAGTATTTTTAATATATTTCTCAGAAAATCTGCCTTTTAACTGAAATAAACCTTTGGCTTTAGTAAAGTTGCAAGGCAGTAGATAGTTGGAGATGGATGTTTATTAACAGAACCCAAACTACTATGCCTCATTTAAAATATAGTGAGCAGAAAGGAGATGGTGTCGTAATTCTCTTCTAACCATGGTTGCAGCCATCTGCTTGTCCGTAAGCATCTGGCTGGGACGTGTCGCAGATAGCAGATGGCGAACAGTGAGAAGGAACCAGTTACAGGCGTACGTTCTGTGTTCTGAACTGCTCTGCAAAGACAGCCCGAACCAAAGGGAGTCCTTCTCTGGCCGGATATTTACCTGAGTGTTATAGAATTTCAACCTCCTTGTTCACAGAGAGAATGTCCTAGCAGTGGTGTTTAGGCTTTATACAATTTGGAATGTCTGTAATGGAATTTGCCTGCAAATCTGGCCATAGCAGAAAGGCTGAGTCATGGCCTGAAGCAGTGATTGAGCACCTGGTGGGAAGGCAGGGCCAACCCAGGGGAGCTCAGGTGTATGCAATGACCCTGAGTGATTGGAAGGGGTGCAGCCAGGATCCACCCCTTCCCAGACCTCATTTAAGAGCTGGCAGTGGTGGCATGGGTGTCTTGCTGGAGATTCCTGTGTACCTGAGGTCTTCTAAAGGTAAGTGTGGTTTTCCTCCTTTTTTTTCTGTGCCTATGGCTGTTGCATTTCAGTTTATTCTCGCTTGCTGTTGCCTAGGATTTTGCTACCCTGCTCTCATTGCTATGCTTTTCATTGCATTATAGCATTGCATCGCATCTGGTATCAGTTTTTATTCTGTAAAGCTGGTTGACTGTCAGTTAATAGTGCTGTAGCTAAACTGTATTGGAAATAGTTTTTTATTTTTGTTGCATTTAAGAAATGTTAACGTGAGTCACTGGGGATCTCTGTATTCCTCTGAAAAATAGTATAAAAAACATTCCTAATTCAAACCACTTTTATTAGTATGAAAGTGTTCAGGAAGCTCACCTTTCTGCTCCCTGTTCTAGGGCTGATGTTTGGTTTAATCTATATATTTAAAGCAAGCAAACTTTCCTTTATTTATGGACTGGTTTCCTAGAAAAGCATGTTATCTTACCTCTTCCCCCCACCCTCTTTTCTTTTTCCTTTAAATCAGAATAAAGTTAGGTTTTCTACTTAACTTGAACAAAACTTAGCCACGCTCATAGCCTTTCACTTAATCTATTTGATAAATGGTTTGGGTTGTTTCTTCTTGAAAAATAATCTGATCAGTGCAAGTAGTTTGTTTTTCTTTACTTTTCTTCCTGAAGTTTTAAGAAGAAATGTGGTTAGGTGTAGATGGCACATCATTCAATGCCCTTAATCGCATTGGTGTGTCTGTATTAGCACAGAAAAAAGGGAAAAATCATCGTGCAAAAAGCTTCTGTGAGTTTTCTAAATTGAGTACATGTGTGTGAACTTGTGTGAGGTTAATAAGTTTGCATCTTCCCATGATACTTGATTTTAACACTCCAAAAAAGTGTTCAGTGAGACACACTGTGTAATGTTACAGATTTAAATAACTATTCTTCTAGTTTTTGTCCGTACGTGTGCATGTGGGCGTGTTGCTGGCAAGTGTTTATCTAAGAACTGCTTCTAAACATAGGCATCATCAGCGCAGGTCTTGATGGCTCTTAGGTTTCAGGTTCCTATAGAGTCAAACCTATCCTTCCTGCCAAAAGAAGCGTTATGCAGGATGAGCCTGTTTGTGTCAGAGGAGTGCTCTGTGGTCCTGGTTTGTCAGTCTGCTGCTGGAATCTGCCTCAAGTTTTAAAGGAATTAGGTCTGTGTTATGTGTGAGTTGTGGTTCTGCTACAGGGGGCTGGACATCCTTCCCACATGGGGTTTGTGTAGTGCTGGGAGTGCAGGAGGAAGCAACCCGCAAGTGATCCTTGGCAGGAAGCGCTGTCTCATGAAACAGTGGTTCGGGATCTTCTGTAGCATTAGCAGTTTGCAATCACAATAAACAAACTCTTCAGTAACATTAAACTTGCGGAAAAATATTGTTATGAAATAAAATGAAATTTCATTTAATTTTAATAAAATATTAAAGACAAGCTTACATTTGTGGGAAGTCCATGAGTTTTGCGGGAAATAGGATATGTTCAGCTGTTCTTTAGAAGATCCTATGTGATATGGCAGCTTTTCTTCTGCATTACTTATATAAAGCAGAGTCTAACCTGGTAGATCTAAGTTTTATAGGAATGTGACAATTATTTTTGTTTGTATTTTGAGTTATTTTTAGTATTGTGTAGAAAATGTATATTAGAGCTTGCTAATGTTATGGATATGTAGGGTAAAAGCTGTTTACAGCTGTTTTGAAAATTAGCAGAAGTGTGTGGTATTTAAGCAATGCTCTAATCGGGAAAATTTGTTTCAATGTAGTCATACAGTACTGTATCTTGTTATTCATTACCCAGTGCGTGGCTGCCATTCAGAAGTGAGGAAGAACATCCATTAAAGATGCTTTCTCACTCCGTTGCCTGTGTCCTCAGATAGCAAATGCCCGACTATTATGATATATTTACAACCATTTAGATTCCAAAATGAAGAAGTAAAAATGGAGATGTGTTAGGTATTGTCATTTCAGGTTTACTGGGAAGTCAATTGCTTTGTGTAATTCCTTGCTCATAGAAGGAATTTTGTCTGAGAGAACAATTCGTTCTGAAATTGTCCATTTTTCCAAATTATGTCCTTCCTCTTGAATCCTGGGGGCGAGTGTCTTAAACTGTCTTTTTCCCATTGAAATCAGGAGGAGCATTTTATCACCAGTAGCTTTTGCCACTGATTCCTGTATTACAGGCAAGTCTTTAGTGTCTCTTGTTTTCAGTTTCTTAATGTGCAAAACTAACTATAACTATTTCAGTAATGGTATTTCTTACAGCTGTGTGAATTGATATTTGAAAGGGTGCTTTCTGAATGGAAGGCATAATATGTAATTTTGAATATTATTGTAACCACGTCTGTATGGTGCAGAGCATAAGCTCTTTGCTAACAAAGAAATCTAAGACTGAATCATAGCTGTATGATTTGAGTTTTCCCTCCTGTCATGCTTCCTGAGTTGGCTGAGGTATCCTCATACCACAGTGTATGGGAACTGCTGAGTCATGGCCTGAGCCCCTGATTGAGCACCTGGGGAAAGGACCGGTCAGCCCTGGGAGCACAGGTGAGGGCAATTCAGCTGTGTGACTGGAAGGGGTGGAGCCTGGCTGCACCTCTCTTAAGCCTCATTTAAGGGCTGACTACTCTAGGGAAGGGTCTCTGGTTGGAGGTCTCTGCCTTGTGGAGTCCTTCTTGTGAGCCTAGATCTTTGCACGTGGGTGAGCACCTTTCCTTTTCTTTTGTCGCACTGTCCCATCCGTGCCAGTCTTTCTAATTAGAATGCAGATAAGAGGAAAGGATGGCAAGTGTTATCCAGGGTTTTAGGGAAGTTAACACCAAATCAGGGTTGCACAGATATTCAAGAGACAGTTAAGGATTGTCCTTCCAACTCCTAGTTCTGTGATCAACTCAGCAAAAACATACTTGTGTCCTTAAATAAGAAACATAAGTAAACATTTGAAATGTTTAAATCTGTACATTTTTGTGGTTAAAAGGTAACCTTCCATGTTGGAAATTTGTATGGGCCAATGTTTGAATCATAAAATGTGCTAAAGCAAATTTCATACTTATATCCACTGAGAAGGCAAATTACTTTTCATAGAAGAGGATCAAAAGCCTCAGAATGGATATGCAATGTTAATAATAGGAGGTGGGATGGTGAGGGTAGAAGAATTGATGGGACATTCACGGTTCAAGGAATTCAGCACTTTTCTTTTATGCTGGAAGAAATGTAAATGATGTCACCCTTATCTCCTAGTGCAGTTATCAGGCAGACATCACAGTGCATCATATACCTGGCATTAAAATGACCGAAATGTTATTTCCCTCTATTTCTCTTCTTTTTGGAAGCCTTTACAGTACCTTATTGCAAATGAAAAAAGATCTGGATGTAATGGTGCAAGAAGCAAAGATCTGGCTGTAGTCTTAATGCTGGATTTTTGCTGTTCTATCTCAAAGCTAACTGAAATCCAGGATGTAATAAGGCACTGACAAATACCTTTCTGCCCCGCTGAAAATGTCATCTTTCTATTGAACGCTTGCCTTGTAAATTCCATCTGCAGTAGGAGCAGATATTTTGCATTTGAATCGAGAAGGTCGCTACTTCTGGATCAGGCGATACGGTGTACGCTGCAGTTGCCTTTAGGTGATACTGATCCGTTACTGTGTGCTGTTCAGGCTTACTAAGTGTAAGACTGAATTTTTACGCCTAATTATTTCTTGTTTCATCTGGGTGAATTTGTGACTCTAAGACTGCTGTCACTCTTTGGTCTGTGGATATATCAGTGTGGCAGTTCATTTAACAGCCAGTTATTCCCTAGCTAACAATATGTTTTAAATATTCAGTTGCATTTCTTTGGTAAAAACAGTGGGATCACAGTGGTTTATTTATTGATAATATATCTCTAAATTACTGTTGGAAGCCAATCTGTTAAGCGGTGGAGTTCATTTTATTTGAATTAATTTCACAGTATTGTCTAAAATGAAAGAGTATCTTTAATTTACTGGCTCTTTTATTTATCTAAAAAGACTAAGTTATAGGGTTGTCACATCCCCTTGTTTTATTTACTGAAACGTGTAGGGCTCAGATGCTGATGTGGCTTTGAAGAATAATACTAGGAAGCCGTGAGATTAGAAATTGCTGTATTGAGCATTCAAAATAGATTGAAAACAGGATTGTGATGTGATACTGTATCAACTGACAATTCTGATTGGATAAGGAAGTGTTGGAAATGCTTTAGAAGCTTCATAACCAATACTAAATTTGTGAGTCTAGTTACAGTGCATTACCAAAAATTTTATCAAGAAGAAAGACTGAACAATTTTTATTATAGAAGCTGTGACTTACTCTGAGTCTTCCATTGTTCACAGGAGACTCGGTGATGGCTGAAGGGTGCATGACACAGGCTGGCAGTGGCGCAACATAAGGTTTGCATAGAACTACTTTGTCATTTTTACCATCTTGATCTACTGTATTCCGGGGTCAGTAATCTGTTTCCTTAAACTGCATTATTGTTAGTTGTTGTATTGACCATGACACTGTATAGTGCTGTTATGTTATGATACCTTGTGCTGAATTTACTTAGGAAATAGCATATTGTTTTGAGATCTTGGCTGGTTTTCTAGCTTTTGTAGATTCATAAGTACAGCATTAACATCTATTTCAAGAACTTAAGGTGTCTTAACATACCTGAGATAATTCAATACATTTATGATTATATTAAAATTCTACGATGTAGGGCATGTATGCATGGATTGATACAACACATACAATTACAAATAATGCAATACAGATATTGAGGTTATTTTACTTCAGAAATTCAGACAGTGAGCACAGTCAAAATATGCTCTAAATATCTTAATTTCAACCAGAGAAGAGCCTCATGAGGAATTTCAAAAGAAAAGAGTCCTGTTTCAGTAGTTACCATGAGGAAGGGAAGAATAAGAAATGAGAGTGGCAATAAGGAGTTTTTATAGTTGGTGACAACTTAGAAAAACAACTACATCAGGATTGTGTTTGACAGCCTAATCCTTGAGACTGAATGCATTCTGTTCAAATGGAAAATGGTAAGATTAGACCTTTATTCTGAGAACAAACGAGAAATACTAGCCTAGAAATAAATGTTTTGGAAAGTTATTTTAAGTTAATGAAAAGAAGGTCATGCAATGAAAGTGCTTCAGCCATGTAACAATAATATCTGCTAACATAGAAGTGCATTCTGGCAAGAATAAATAATTCCAAAGCTTCATATGGCCAGTATGAAATGCAGAAATGTATCCAAGTGAGTAAACATTAAATAGAGCTTTTTTTCTACTTGTGAAGAATCCATTCCAGCAAGAAATTGAACTGTGGACTATTGCATTTGAAATTATTAGGACTCCCTAGAGAGCTAAAAGGGAGTCTGCAGGTTCTGTCATCAGTAGGCCCAAGATCTCTGCACTGTAACGCACAAAGGTGTGTGCTACTCAGGTTCCTTCTGTACCCAAAGGACTTGTTTCAGAATACTGATTGGACCTTGGTGTTCTGACTCTTCTGGAGTATAGGATATGTTTGAACATAGAATTTCTGATCTTCTAAATGTTTTAAAATAACAAATACTGTTCTGAAGTGTCTTGATAGGAAAATAGAAGGTTCTAAGCTGCAAACAAATGTGGGAGCTTGCAATAGTAACAGTATTAGCTGAAAAAAGAGAGGATAAACATTCAAGGAAAACTATTTTATTTCATGTTTTGCTTGAGGTGAAGGAGGCTGCCTAAAGCAAAGAACAGGCAACCAGGCTGGTGTCAGGAGGCTGAGGGGGTATGAAAGGAATTTTCTGAAGCCTCAGGATAGAGGTATCAGATACAAATCAGAATTGGAGGTCTTACTATAAAACAATGTATTATTTTCATCCACTCACATCGGTGTTTCATTAATTGAACCCATAGAGAACACAGATGTGTGGAGTTATGACTATTCTGTTAATTTTTCAAGCCTTTGTAATTTGATTATTTTCAGCCTTGTGTCTAGATGCACAGTACTAGTGGACTACAGTTCATCATATACCAAACAGTCCTCATCTTCTTGTAAAGTCAGACTTCTTAGCAGGATATCCTAGCAACCAGAACTATGTAGGAGAGAGTCTAGGTAAAATATGCTTAAGTTATTTTTGCCAGTCTTTAATGAAAAATGTTGTTATAAAACTTACAACAGCAGCTAGGAAACATAAACATATATTCAAGTTGATGAATGTTAAATAGGTAAGCCCTCTGACATCACATCTGTTCTTTGATATAACCAGAAAAGAAGCTTCATGCTTATGAAAACTGTTTCCAGTAGAAATGAATTGCAGCACATCTTTGCCAGTTCTTTTTGACCTAGTGAAACAAAATAATGTTCATTTTGTTCATTCTGTAACAAATGGCTGAGGTTGATTCTTGTGTTATCACACAACAGCGCTGACTTGTGGAATGTTGATAAAGTATCCAGTAAGCGCGTTTGTTTCAAGCGAAGCAGAACTATTCGTGGTTTCATCTTTGGAGTGATGTGAAGACACTTCTATTGTAAATGGTGGCCTGATCACCTTAGACCTGCAGTCATGGATGAACTTAGTTTGCAAGTCAGTACTTGGTACCTTGTGTGTTGAATTCAGTGAAAAGCTTTCTTATTATTTTTTTTATTACTTATAGGGGCCCTATTCAGGACCGAGGACTTTCCTGTGTGAGGGGTGTGCAAAAGGCAGAAAGTTCTTTGCTGAAGGATTGTATGGGTCAAGTATAGTATTAATTGGACTGAGGTAAACAGGTTAGCACTGAAAAAGAAAACAGTGTACTATGGTAGATTAAAACTGTCCAGTTCTGTGATGCTTACCAAAAGCTGACAGTGCTTCAGTCACTGATATGCTGAGATCACAATCAGCTTGAGGTAAGTGTCACAGAACTAGACAGTTTTAATGGAAGAGCTCCAGAGAGCTGGCAAAATTGTATCCTAACAGTTTAGACAACTTTTCAGGGTGCTGTGATCAGTCAATCACTAAGCAATACTAAAATGATAGCTGTGCATAAGATACAAGTATTTGCTATTTTCCTTATGAATAGAATATAAGGATAAGTGCTCTCAAACTGACAGAAAACAACCCAAGCCTAAGTGCACACTAAAAACCCCAAAAGGGCAGTTGTGCAGAGTAGTACTTGTGTATTTACTGTTTTGTTATGCAGGTAAATCCTTCTAAGATTGTTAGCTGAATTTTAGATTGTTTCTAAAGCTGCAAAAATTAATTACTGCCTTGCATTTAGAAGAACAGTCAGTTCCATTAGTAAGTACAAACAAAATGATGGCGATTAAAGCTACCTTAACCTACCGATCTTAGTTCTAGGTGGCACATATGAGAAGTTTTAACTTTCAGTTCCTTACTCAAGTCTGAGTCAGAGTTCAGAAAATCATTTTATGGAGATAATAGACATGCTGGATTTATGTCTTTGACATATGGGCAGTATTCATAGAATCCCTCTGTGCCTTTATTTCAGAAGAAGAATGCAGCTGCACTTCAATACATTAAAAAAAAATTTCAGAGTAAAATGCATATTGAAATCCAAGCTATATCTTATGACTTTAACACCAAGCAAAAAAATCATAAATAACTGTTGTCTTTGGACCAACAATCTTAAAATGTCCCTTTTCTCTGTGTATTTGATAAAAAAAAAAAAATCCACAACCAATTGTACCATCAGCCAGAATGTCTTTAGTTAGTTTGTAAGCCAGCACTTCATAAGAGATGTAGCAGTTAAGTTCTGTGGCTGCAGTATGACTTTGAATGTAAACTTTGAATCTTCTGATAGTCCATTGCTTACACAGTGCTGCAGTTCTGTAAAATAGCTTAAATGTCAACAGGAAATGTGGATATATGTGGGATGTTACTGCATGTACAGATCTCAATGGCCTGTAATCTCCAAGCCATTTTCAGAAGGTTTTATAATTTGAAGCACATTAATGGAGCATAGTATTCTGAACTAATACCCCTCAGTTATAAATCCACCTGGAAGTCAATTGCTTATACAGTTGAAGGTGATTTATTAGGCTGTTATGCATGTTATTTAATAGTCCAGAATAAAAGGTTAATTGACATGTGACAGAAATAATTTAGCATGTTTTATGTTTGTAGATAACATTTTAAGGTTTTAATGTTTGTCTGTACTTCTTGGTTTGTGACAAACTGTGGGCTCAGATGATTGCTGGGATAAAAGCTCCAATTTTAGGTACAGCAGCATGGTGCATAGACTTCTAAAAGATTTTTACTTACACAGAATCAGAAGTTGTTTTGAAATATTTAGTCTTCAGAATGTATATCTATTTCCTAAAAAATTTGCTAGCATTAGCTGGCTATTCTTGTGTGTGTATGTAGGTACCTGCACAGCTGTGTTACTTTTCTTGTTCTAAGAGATGTCTTCAACTCAAAGTAGACAGGCAGAGTTCACTTAGCCACTCTTCATTTAGCTGCTCCTGCTCTACATAGATATATAAAAATACTGTTGTTGTATGTGTTTAAACACGACTTTTCTAAGGAGGTAACACAAATGTCAGTGCAAAATATAAGGAGAGAAGAACAAACATCATGAGGAGTTATTTTTACTTTTTCCAACTTTAATAAGAAAGATTTTTTGCTTTCTTAATTTTTAGATAATGATTTTACAGGCTTTAAAGTTCAAAGGAAATGAATTGGTTAAAAAAACATTCAGATATACAAATATTGTGTATGACTCAAAGCAGTCCAATTTTCCATTGTGAATAACCGTATTATTGCAGAATCCTTACATCAACAAAAAGGTGGGAAATTTCTACAGCCGAAAAAGCTATGTGAGCCAAGGGAAATATTTTGCCATGCAGGGCTGTGAAAGCTAGCTCTGAATTTAACAACAACAAAAACAATAAAAACCAACATTCAAAATCCTCACGAAAACCAAACAAGTAGATGCATATTGGGATATGTAACGGCAAAATGGAAGTGTAGTCTTTATCTGTGATCAAAGAGCTGTTGAAATTTAAGAATTCAATTATTTTTTTCAATTAATATGTTGATTGCCTGTTAAGTACTGTCAGGTTTAGGGAACTTATATCTATGAACTTGGAGTAACTCAATTTCTTGTAGTTAATATTTGGAGTGCATAACTCCAGGAATCTTAATACTTGGAAAGATCAGTTTGAGAGTAGTGATATTCTATAGTATATTTAACTTTATAAGATTTCTGCAATTATTGATCATTACTTGCTTGGGGATTATAAAATGATCATGGCACTCCAAAGTAGTAGTAAGCCCAGGCAGTACCATTCTCTGAAACAGAAAGCAACTATCAAAGTTACCTACCTGTTTATTTTCTTCGCTTCCTTGTCCTTCCGTGTAACTTTGAATTATCTGAGACTACCTGCCCACATACAGGTAGGGTTGGATGTTACGCTGGTACCTCTGCTGTGAGTCTTTTTCATTGCTAAACATTTCAATAAAAATGTGTTCAAACAAAATGAGTAGGCAGGCTTTTCCTGTGGGAATATCCATCCTTTGAGTCAAGCAGAATGAAAAACAAACACCAAGCATGTGTAACACTTCAGTATTTGTTTGGGTGTGCAGAAATCTGTATGTTCCAAATACAGAATAAAGTATACCAAAATAAGATGTCAGAAAATATGAATGGACCATGGGCTACAATAGCTTATCTCTGCTGTCCATTTTGTGTGTTTACCAGAAACTGAACTAGCTCCTCAATCCAGGTCTGAATACTCAAACTTGGTAGTGGACTGCCTGCTAGGGGGAGCAGGGGAGAAGGAAAATGACAGATTGACTGTCAAGAGTCCACAGTGAGCTGTCGGAAGGGGTCATGTCTAAAGAAACAATCTCTTGCCAGTGATAAGAAACTTCAGTCATACAGAACAAAAGAGTGCCCTAAAACTAACGTAGAATGATCTAGTTAACCACTGATATTTACATAATTAATAGATAAAGCACTTTGTCTCTGAATTTCCAGTTGTATAGATGACTGATGTAGATGGTAGTGATAGTGAAAGAAAGCATTACATGCTGCTATAAGCTCATGCTTACCTCCAAGGCATTTTTCACTCTGTATGAAACAGCACACAATAATATAATAAAGATATCCTCGCAGTATATGTTTATTCTTATTGGATATAGAAGCAATATGCTCTTCATTTTGCAAAAGTAGCTCAATAGGACTCAACTAATAATGCAGTAGCAGTGCAGAATGCTGGTAAGATGGCAGTGAATCTTCTGTTCTTCCCCTTGAAATCCAGTCAGCACATTTATTTTAGAGTTTTGACAACTTTTTCATATTTCTGAAGAAAACACTATTTCTAGCTAGTTTCCAGTGACGTGGTATATATAAGTTATGTATAGAGTTAATTTTTTTTGGCACTCTTTCCTTTCTTTCCAGAAGGCTCCCCTGGTAGTATTTCTGTCTCATACTGGCTCTGCTCTGAAATGTATGAATGAGTGAAAATGGCCAGAACTACTGGAAATGAAGTAATTTGTTATGCTGTTACAGAAGTTGATTTTATTCAAAATGTTTACAAAACTAAAAATGCTTTATTTTTTTAGATGAAATTATAAAAAATTCTGCCACTGTTGTTCTGTATTGGATACTTTTATGTTGTATTTTGCAGGGAAAAATGTGAACTTGCTCTGCCTCTGTACTGAGTGTGCTGGATGCTGTTGGAACATAATGAGGATATAGGAATAGCTTTAGGTAGCAGTGATAAGCCCAACTTGAGCTGTTAAGGGATATAGCTTGGTTATAGCTCTCTGTAAGGCTAGGGGTATAAAGTGATCCTCTGTGTTCAATTTGGTGAGACGGGATTTTTCATTCAGGACAGGAGAATGAACACTTCTCCCTTACAATCTGCTGTTTTGATATGCAGTTTTCCATTTAGTTTCATAGAAAAGATAATGAGTTTATTTGGTCATAACTATAAATAACGATATAGAAGGGGAACGGCTGAGTAGCAGAGGATCCTTTAGCTGCAGAAAAAAGTATAAAAAATCCAATGATCAAAAGTGGAAAGTAGATTCAGATTATAAATAAGGTGCTTTTACAAAATTTAGTTACCATTTGAATCGATGTATCTCCTGGAACATAGGAAGAATATTCCATCACCTAATTTTTTCCTGTATATCCAAGACACAATTTCTGAACTGATACAGGAATCACTGTTTAAAGGCTAACCTCAACTTGCACTGAAGTTTGTCATTAAAAATCTCATTAGCCAACCAGAGAAATCAGAGAAGGGAGAAATAAGGGCACTTGTTCCCCATAGTGTTCTCCTTTCCACTAAAGAGAAATTAAATGTGATGTAACAGGAGTTAGATTTTGTAACAGGAACTCATTTCTAAAAAGGCAGGGGAAGGGGGGTGAATAACACCCCAAACCAGGTCTGAATTTACTGTTTTGAGAAAAGAGATGGTTCTGTGAGGTAAATTAATTCTAACTAATCTGCCCTAATCCTTGTAGCAATTTTGTAGTAGTTTATTAGGTTATTGGATTTCTCTTCAAAGTAATTCAGTGTTCAGGGGAGCCTCAGTAGAATGAAGAGCTCACAGAGCTTTTAGGTAGTGTCAGTTCTTCAGATAAACATCTGAAGACCCAGGAGCTTGTCTGTATTGCACAAATGTAAGGACTTACTAACATTTCGATTCAAGAAACCACGATACTAAAGATAATATGCAAGAATATCAAGCAATTATTATCAGTGGCCCTATAATGACGTTTTATTTCATGAAATTCTCTTTGAAGCTTTGGTAGATAACTGAGTACCAGAAATATGTTGTTACTATGTAGCAGCAAAACCAGTACTGTAACAGGCACAGCATAATTAAAGGGTCCATTATATTTAGTAATTACATTTTGTGAAATAATTATAACTCTGTAGTCAACAAGATGCAAAAACATGAAATCAGTTATTCTTTGTGGTTGGGTGATTTGATTTTAATGTCAGCCTAAAATGTTGTCCACACAATTAAAAAAAAAAAGAATGGTGGGATTTTCTACCCATTTTTCTACAGGAACTCTAGAATATTTGCTTAAGTTATATGATACTGTCTCTTCTTCTCATAATGAGACTTAGGTATTTTTCTTCTTGTTTTACTTAAAATTAAATCACATTTATTATTTATTCAGTGTATTTAATTAAAAAAATAATAATTTGTTTAGTCTGTTAATTACATTTCAAGGCCTTTTCCATCTCAATGCTAAACTCTCTCCAACTGCCTTCTGTTCTCAGAAGCAGTCCTCTTCCTGTGGAGTCTTGCTTTGGTCATGAAGTTCCTTGTGCTATAATACAGATATATTTCAGTATCTCAAAACATTGTGTTCTGCAGAGAATGTAAGATGAATGAAAGTCTGAAAACTATCTGTAAATGATTTGATGTTACACAATCTGCCTCGTTAGCAAAGATCTTACCCGTTGTTTTAACCTTCAGAGCATGTAATCCAAAGTCAAAGAACATGCAGAAGGTGATGATTGCTAAAATAACTGTAATTGTGCACAGTTCTACAATCACTCTTCTTTACTGAGAAGCCCTGCATATAAAGCAGATCTCCACATGGTGATTTCTAATGGCAGTTTTCCTTGATTACGTGTATGTTACAAGATGCACCATGGACAACTCTATACACAAACAGTATATTGTTACAGTTGGACATTAGCATTAAAACATCAATAGTGTATTTGCTTATCTGTGATCCTGTTTACCTGCAGTTGCTTATCTGTACTGGCTTGAGACCAATAGCTATCCAGTCTTTTATGAGATACGGAATAATCTAAAATAGAGGCTGAATAAAATAATTGACCAAGAAAGTAGCTGCAGATGATATTGTCTGTGTGCTCTGCTCTGTCCTTCCCTTTTCTATCTCTCCCTAGGGAGAAAGCAGTTATCTTCCTTATGCTAAATCTAGCTCCTCTCCAAAGCAATCATGTAAATCTGAGCGTCAGTCTCACAGCAGAATAAAAAGTCAAATCAGCAGGAGAATTCCATGTAAGAGCAACAGGCAGCCCCAGGAGAAAAAATAACAAAAATATTCTCTCAAACTCTGATTTATTTTCTCTCAAAAGAAAGAGTTCTTCTCATTACAGCACTCGGATTTTCTTGTAATTTTTAAGGTAATGTTACTCTTTGAAAGAACAACTCATTATTCAGCAGGCTTGCAAGCCTTCCAAAGCATTTTATTTCAAAGCCTTTTTCTGAATAAACAAATTCATACAGAGAACAAGTTGAAGTTACTGCTTTTCCTAGTGTTCTACTAGGCTACCCAAGCTGTCTTCTATCAAAATAGATCAGACCTGAAATTATGGATTTAAAGTAATAGAAATTGTTGGATGTAGCTGATAGGATGGATTTTATGTATCTTAGCTAAAGACAAAATCTAAAACAAACAAATTCAAATTCAAATATTTACTGTATTAGGTAAAAGAAATCCGATGTATTCTTTGTTATGACAGTTCTACACATTCAGAAATGTTACCAGTAATTTGATCATGGGCACTATGAGTGTTGATGTTAAAGGTAAGGTAAAGAATACTAAATATAATACAAATAAGTGACCTAACATGTAAACATATTGACAACATGATGAATCTAGAAGTGTGGTTTGTAATTGAACTTGAATGTGTTGAACTGATGTACAAGATGTCCTTGTATCCAGTTATTACATGCCACAAGAAGTTACTTTGTAGTAAATAAGCCCTTTAAGGCATTAGTATCTTATTTGTACTAAATTCATGTGCCCTCATCGAAATGAGAGAATGACTTACAAGGATTGTGAAACGCAGAAAGTGTACTCAGCGGTAGTGAGATTACGCCTGGGTAGATCAGAGGTTCAGGAAATAGAGTTGGGAATGAAATATCCTTTGAGGAACTAGAGATGAAAGTTTGGAATAAGAGAAATGTTATTTGGTGAACAGAGTATATGTAATTTGATGGAAAGATTAATGATATTAAGTGTGAAATGTGTGAACACTTCATAGGGTGGTTATCACCTGTTAATTTAAGACTGACCTTGGCATTGCTGGGAAGAGCTGAAAGCATGTGCAGGTGTAGCCAGATCCCTTTATAGGGGTTCTGCTGTTCATTTCTGTGTTGGCACCTGAGTGACAACTGAAATTTCCAGTTGTAACAGTAATGACAATCATGTCCTGGAAAATCAGATCTGCACTAAGTTTTGCCAGCCAACTGGAATACTTAGCTTTGTGGAAGACTTTGTGCCCTAAATGCGTGCTCCCACTGTTTGAACACTAAGAAATAGCTGCCATAGGTCAGCTATAAGAGATAAAAACATCTTCCAGTATAGATGGCCTGAGAAGTAAGCAAGTAAAATCCAGAAGTAGTGCCAATGCAACATGTCCAAAATAGCTTCAGTGGTTTAAAATATTCAGTGGAATTTAACAGAAAGCATGCTTACGAAGTCTGTTTACTCTATTTGACTAAATTAAGTCCAGAAACTGTTAACATAGATCAGAGGGGAGAACTTGACTTTTTGGTTATTTGCAATTGGCTCTAGTGTTCACTTTTTTGGGGTCAACTTTTATGTAAGACTACAAGATCAAATGGCAGAAGTGCTAGAAGTTCCTGTTTTTCTCCAATTTCTGCTACTTTTTTATCTTGCATGTGACCTGTTCACTACATTTTCATGCTCTCGTGTTCTCTTTGTTTCTTTTAACTGAGCTTGTACTGTACAGAAGTTACAACGAGCATTTAATGAGATGGTGTAGGGCACAACGGTTTCCAACATCAAAGGGATGAAGAGATATTATAGTTCTATTGGCCACTTTAAAAGAGTGTAAAACTAACACTATGACATAACTGTGTTTTATCTTGGCCAAACTTATTTTAAGACAGATGACATATCATCTAAAGCAGCAACAGGCTAGCATCTGACAGAGGCCGGTTTGGTAGTGCTTGCCATCTACTGGATTAGTGGTTGTGTATACAGGGAATGAAAATTGAAGAATCTGCTACAAGCATATTCAAAAATGTACTTGTTTAATGATGTCTTGCAGATGTTTAGTGGAGCTGGATGGAATTTTGAATGAAGTATTGCTGAAAATTGAAATTTGAATTGCAAGCATTTTCATAAGTTTTATCGATTTTCTGGCAGGTCTGTTAATACCTATTGCTTGACTTAGTTGGTGCTGGGCAAAGTATGGACTTGGTGTTTTTTGTAGCTGATAGATTTTAAATAGCATACCAGTTGAGCTAGTGAAAGACTAGGGAGTCCTGACTGGTAATTTTGGTGACTGAAAGACAATGGAGAAGACGTGTATATAACTACAGTCTCAGCTTAATGCTCCGTGTTTTTAATTGTTATTTGATGCTATGCCATAGCCTTTGATTTGATTAGACGTGATCCATTACCCTCCAGTCAAGAACAAACTGAAATGAGAAATGATACGTTTGCATTAAAGGTATCAATATGCCACATCTTACTACAAAATGCCTGTCTTAGTAGAAGGAATTTTACCCCTTTGTGGGGTAGCATATAGCAATTTTTCAATTCACTATAACGAGTATATTTAGGAGAAGTTGCATCTAGTATTACATCAAAATAAAGCTATAATAGAAGAAAGTGAAATAGAATTAAGGTGATCCATATGTAAAGTTTTATCATTATCTAGGGGTTAATCTTTTCTGCCTAGCAGAAAAGAATGGTCAAGTCTATAGCACATCTTAATCATCAGATTAGTTTTGGGATGACAGTCTGTATAACAGAAACCTTAGTTACAAAGCTTAGCCTTATTATTTAATGCAGTTCTTTGGTATTGCTACTATTTAGCTGAAGTAAGGGTGGACAAATTAGATCCATTGTGCACTGCTGATTCTAGTGGGATTACCCTTGGAGGCTGTTCAGAGAAGAGTCATAGAAATAACACATTAAAGTTAATTAACACATTAAAGTTAACATTAAAGTTAATACCAGAGTGTACAGTTTAAGGTAAATCCATATGGAACTTCATGGCTTTGTCATGGGCCATGGCCTGAATTTCTGTGCCAGAAGAACCAGTTTGCCTACTTCAGAGGCAGTGTGAGAGGCAAGGAGTAGTCAGTACATCAGTACATGTGACCATAGGTGCAACTATGAAGTGAAGCCTCAAGCTAGCATATGTTGGTTGGTAGTCAGTGGTGACCACAAATGCTAAAGTTGATCTCAGAGTTATCTATGACCTTGTCATTTGTTTAGAGTTCTGATATCTGCACAGTAGTAACTGGATTTTCTCATTTAGCCTCTTCTCTTCTTGTAGCTGCATTAATAGAATTATTTTCATCCATTTTGTTGCCCTAGACTTGGCTACTCCTGTGTGGTAATATACTCTTCTTTACTGCCTACTAGTCTTACAGAGATCAAACGTGTTGGCCGTACCATAATACAGTGCAAAAATCTGTACGTGAGAATTCCATCAAGTATTTGCAGAAAAAAAAATACCCAAAGACTCTCCTACACACACATTCAGTCCTCCTGCCAAAATTTCAAGTCCTCTCTTTTAAGTGTGATTATAATTGAGCTTATACTGAATTTTGAAATGGCCAGCATGCTGAAAAGACATGCGTTATTTTACCAGAAAACCCAGCCTACATGAGATGGGAAAAGAAGTCGTTATAAGCAACAAATAATTGGTTAGGATACAGCAAAGTAAAATTTGACTGTAGAAAATGTTCTGCTATGGTGATGATTGTATTTTTTTAAACTCTTCCATGATGATGGTCATATTGGAAGGTTTTAGCAAACAACTATATGATATTCAGGAGTAATCAGTGTATTCTTAACGCTTTTAGAAGATTTTCCAATTAATCTTATTACAAAGCACAAGATTATACTTGGATTCTTACTTGGTTTAGATATGCTCATACCGATTTCTTTGCTATTTATAGCATTTATGGTCAATAACCTATCACTGATTAACTCGGTAGATTTTTATATCAGTTCAGTTTGGGTTGGAAGATTCCATGGGTAAAAACCTTGCTCTGTGTTCAGTTTGGCTCATGTTATTTATCTGAGGGTATCTGGATCTTATAGCATGTTATGTGACCATGTAACAGTTACATATCAGAAATGATAATCTTTTCTTATTTGCTGTGGTAATCTCATGACTGATGATGCTGTTGTTAACAGATTTAAAAAAAAAAGTTAATGAGAAACTCCTGTTATGACCAAATGTAATGCAGATTCTTTCTTTATACAGCAAATTCCTTCACTTTGCATTATACAGTGACTGTACTTCAGCCTTCTAACACTACCCAGTACATACCTTTCATGAGGAGTGCCATCAATAACACCTGTAATATCTTAAGGAAAAAATGAGAAATACTGTTTCTGTTTTCAAAAAAAATGCAGTCGTAAGAGTGGTTCAATCTTTTGCTGAATTGAAAGTTGTGTTTTAGTGCAGTAACACAGATGTGTATTCAGTGGTATCGTTAGCTTGAAAAATCTATTAACAAAAAAGAATAAGGAAAATATACATCGTAACAACATTTCTTTTAATCTGCAAGTAAGTATGGCAGATAATAAAACAATAAAATAATTCTTTCAGTTCTTATGAACAGTTAGAAACAGAGAAAAGAATTTTCTGAAATAGAAACAGATGAAAGTCTTCTGTATTAGAAAATATTTGGCAATATCTGTTAGTCTTTCAATAAAATATCCACGTATACATGTAATACATATTTACAGTATCATATGCCTTCTACATGTAGTAAAATGTGTGCATGTAATAGTGTACATTCCATTTTAATATCTTATTTGCACCATCATTTTTCAGTTTCATTAATGTTGGGAAAAACCACTTTTTCTATGCTCAGTACTGCAAGACAACTACATCAAAAATAATTACTTTTACAGACATCTTTTAATACCGTTAGTGTTAGGTTTTGGAACTTCCTAAGTTTTTATAGGAAACCCAACTTGGAATGTAAGCTGTACAATCACGTCCCTGTAGAAAATTTTCAAACATGCAGAAAAATCCTGATAAAAAATTAGAATTTCAAGTTCCATTTATAACTTTGAAAATATAACTTTGTTATTTCTTGTGCTGGTGCCACTATGTGTAATTATAGGTTAAAAAAAATCAGTATGAAAGAAAATGTGATGGAAAGCCACTTTGAGAAGCAGTTGTAGGAGCGTGATTTTTCCAAAGGAAATTACTCTCTGAAGTTGTATGTAATTTCACTTAGCACTTGAACTAACCTTGTGTGTTGCAAGAGTACCTCAAGATCTTCTTAATCAGTTTAGAACAAGCCAAAAGTCTGTAGTATGTTCAGTCTGTTTTAAATTGCGCACACTAAGATGGAGAAGATTTAGGAACTCAGAACTACTGCATCTCACAGGAACCTTCCAAAGTTCAAAGCAGCCAGAAACCTGTGCTTCATGCATGTGAGCATCTCTGGTTATCTGCTTGGCATGGTGATTTCTAGAATGGAAGTATCATTACTCTTGAGCAGTACACGGAACAAAATGGAAATCAAAGGGCATATTAATTACTATAGCTTAACTTCAAACAGCATATGGAACTCTGATGCATCCAAGTCAATGTTGTAACAAAAGAAATAAAAGATACTAAGGGGTTTTTCTTAGCAATATAGTGTACAGTTAAGAGTTTCTTCTAGATTAGTCTTCGGACAAGGCTTTGCCTTGCACACCTTTTATTAGTGCTGTGCAAGCATTGAATAAGCTCATTTTCTAAGGTAGATGAGATGCAGCAATAGCATAATACATACCAACTTAAAATAACCTGTTTTGAACTGTGTACATTAACTCATACTTCGGAAGTATTAACAGAGCATCTCTCACAAAGGCTAACTGTGAATCCATCAGCTGTAAAATGCTTACCGATTTCATCAGAAAAGCAGACTAGTTTTAGCAGAATATAGAGATCACAAGAAAGAAGGTAACATTGTTTAGTATGTTCCTGAAGCTACTTAATGAGATGCATAAAGCAATCGTGTCCTAACAGTTGAGCACTAATTTCAGGTAAAACTAGTGCTCTCATTTTTCTTTCATCACACTGCTATCAGTAGTAGTTGGATTTTATGCTGAAGCTGCCTAGGTTAGGGAAAGCAGACAACTGTGTATGACTTGAAAAACATATGATTGAAAAACAAGGAGAAAACTGTCCAATCCATTGTATACTATGGGACTGGACAAGTGCTCACACAATAGGATAGTATTTCCTTCTTGCATTTCTGAATGCTGTAGTAAGGCATTTAAAAGCATGTGTTTTCTCAAATGAAATCAATGCTTGAAGGGTCTCAGACACCCACGCATATAGGAAGTGAAAAAAGAACTCTGGTATGTAGTCCTTGAGTACCAGATATTAGAAAAAACTTATCTGTTCTACTCATTTGCTATGCTAGTTTTCTGTACTGCACTCATCAGATAATTAAATATTACCAATCAAATAACAAGAAGTGAGATGCTGATATAGATGCAAACTTACGTAGTTTTTAAAAAAAAATAAAAGGATCTGCTGCCTGAAACTGTCTATATCTAGTTCTTTGGAACAGGTATTGCAGTTTCCTAGATGACTTTTATAGATATTATAATAGAAAGGCTCATAATTTTGGAAATGTGCAATCAAAATAATATAATTCTTCTATGGTAGTAAAAAAACATAAGTATATTTTATATCTGTGAAAGAACTGAATGAGCATAACACATTAATACTCTGTTTACTAGAAAGAGCTATAAACGTAAAGTGCCAGTAGAGACTTGAATTCCATTATTTAACACTTAAATTTCAAATAAGAGAAGTTGTAGAGTTTATATACTTCAGTCTACAAGAAAACTACCTCTTCATTTTGGTGATGATGGTTGTGGCGCCAGTATGCAAGTACCACAACCAGATTTCAGTCAGCTGGTAGTATTTTAGTCAAATCAGCAAAGCTTGGTTGTTTCTTGGCAGAAAACATTTCTCAGTTCAAGCTCCTTTCTTCTCTGAGTCTGTTACCAGCCTACTCTGCCTTCTAACCTACTAATTTCCAGTCTAGTGCCTAGGAACTGTGCAATCAAATCAAGTGAGTAAAACATGGCCTTCTGGGATAGAAGGAAGACCTGGTTTAAGTGATACATCTTTTTCTGAGTGTGTATCTCTGCCTTTCAAAATAAGACAGGTTATTGGATATTTTACGATTTCCAAAGATTTCAGTAATGATATGTTGTCTATACAATATATTTGGTAGAGCTGATTAAAAAGAAAAGTCAACAGGTACATTCAGACTTAAAAACAACTGAGAAGGTTTAAAATGCGGAACATTTCATGAAGATATCAGGCACACTGTTGAATTTCTTTGTTTGCATTCAAAATCTTAGATGAAAAGATTTTACAGTGCAGCTCAGGCAAGTGCTGCTCCAATCCTGCAGGTCTTAGTGGTTGGCGAGGGGCTTCATCAACTTTTGAGAGATCACGACTTCAGGAAAGTGAACGTTAGCAAAAAAGTTAAGTGCTAAAGGGAAAATTCTGTTTTCTGGTATATTTCACAACTTTCTCTCATACCTTTAAGATGTGTCAGAATAGAATTTAGTCTCAATAACTCTTCATGACTCTTAGACATATAAATGTTAATTTAAAAAGTGATACGGAAAATGTTTTCCCAATATATGATGCCATCGTGCTCTCAATTTTTTGATTGAGGACTGAGTATGAACCAATGCAGTGTGTTTGGGATGCACTGGAATTTAAATTCATGTGCTGAAAACTTTTAAGGTCTTTGAACAAACCATACTGAAAATGATACTGCAGCCTATATATATACATATGTATATATATATATCCATGTAACTAAATTGGAAGGAACAGAGTTCTTTGGTAGTATAGTAGTACTGTTACTGTATATACTTTCTTTACATAGTTGATCGTTGCCCTGCTTCATCAAGTTTGAAGTTTCGTTTTCTGGCTGCTTCGCTGTTGAACCCCACATCAGATTTGTCTGCATTACTGCAATCTGTCATTGTGGATTCTGCTTCCACGCCTTCAGGAGCCCCTCCGATGGGCTGCTGAACTTTAGCATTCTCTTCTGGTGGGCGCTTCCAATGGGGCCTGCTTGCCATCCACAAAATAAGTGCACCAAATATGACAATCAGGAGACCAAGACAGTTGACAAAAATCCCCTCTGGTGGGGATGTGCTATACACAGTACTGTTCCTTTGGAAGGAGAAAAAGAAGACAATTGTTTTAAAGACAATTCTAGTCTAAATCGGTAGTCTCCTAATAGGTAAGAGGTCTTTTTAAAACAAACCACTACCTCAATACCAGATTGTTATTATTCTGCACAAAGAGAATTATAGTATGCTATGAATAGACTTACTAAGCAAGTGAAAAATGAATGCTTACAGTGCGAATAGAAGTTTCTCTGTGATTCCCATGAGAGCTGATGCAATCACTGTCACAAAGATGAGGAGACCCGAATAAACGTGTATTGGCATGAGAGCTGCTCGGAGAGGTACTGGAGCAAACGGGAGTAGGAAGATAGCAAAACCTAAGAAAAGCTAAACACAAAATGGATTCATAGTTAAAGCTATATGGGAAACAAGCTGCGCTTCTGAAGCAAAATTGAAATCATCAAAAAATTCAGTGTTGAGATGCTTTCAGTTAAAATATTCACAGGAATTGGTATTTTTATTTTTTAATGTATTCTTATAAAACCAAAGCAATCATTCTGGATCATCATCTGGAAAGCAGACAAAATATTTTATAAATGATTCCACCTCATACCAGTGTCTAAACTAATTGCTAATGCTGAAATTGCTACCAATCTGAGTAATATAAACACAAGTTTTCACTATCAGTAATATAAATAAGATACTAAATGAGTGACTAACTACATTTTCAGAGTCCCTTCAATTTTAAGTCCTGTTCTCCCCTTCTGTTCAGATTTATACATGAATGAAGATCAGAATGGAGTTTAACATCTTGAGTGGTCTAAAGAATTTCACCCTTTTAGAGCTTTAAGTAAGTTAAGCTACACGCCTCTAGAAGGGCAGAGGTCTGTTGGCATTTAAGGTGAAGATGTATGTGGGTAGTGTCAAGTTGTTCAAGGGCTACAAGTCCTCCCATCAGTCTTAATTCTGTGATGGAGGAGAACACCATCATGCCATATGGCTTCAGCCACAGGCGCTCAAATTACTTTTCCAGATTTTCTTTTGTTGTTTGTTTTGCATTTTAAAAAAGGTACAAGGTATATGATTATCAGGGCTGCAATACACTTTCTTTTTTTTCCTAGGTGTTAAAACACTGTTATTTCAACACTATTCCTTGTACCTCCTTGCCTGAGTAGTGAAGGATAGAAATCCAGAACCCAAGTCCCTCAGCTGAGTACATTCTGTGCTTGATAACCAGATTGTTATGATTATTTTTCTTTTTGTTTGGCTAAAAAGTTAGGCATCACAAATTAAAGGAACAAAATAAATGCTGTATTCCAAGTTTAGTTTCTCTTTTTTAATTACAACAGATTTTCAATGGTAATTTTAGAGTTTTGCTAGATTAATATTTATTTAAAGAAGTTTGCTGTACTGCACTTTTATTATTTAAAGTAACACTTCCAATAAGGGCTGTGCTAGGTGAGACAAATGTTTCTTCCATTTTTCTTAATATTCATTTTGAAGTCTGTACTTAACCACACAGAGCAAACTCTCTTAAGCAAACTAAGTTGTTTGAGCTTTCGTTTACTAAAATGATGCAACTTAAGCAAAAAGTGGCTTAAACATTAAAAAAAAGATGCAATTTTTGCTAAATCGAGTAGATTATCATTACAAATACCCTCTTGCTGTGCATTCAATAAAAATGTTATTGAAGAAAATGAGGAAAAGCAGTTGTTTACTGTTTTTCTTCCTCTGTTCAGATTTAAGAGACTCTAACACAAATTGCCTTTACTTCTAAAATAAAATGTCATGGAGTTCAAGTTAAAAAACACTGGAAGTTAAAAGCACAGTTGGCAGATTCCTGGTATGCAAGGTTTTAAACTGAATAAACAGCATCAAGATAACTCTGGTCTTGATCTATCAGGCTAGTAGAGTTGCTTTGGACTGTAGAGCTGACTTAATAAATGCCACATATGTAGGATTTCCCTCCTGGTTGATTGTTTTTTATTTCAAAAGTGTAATTATACAATATAAAGACTTCAGAATTTTAGGTGCTAAAACATCACACCTGTATATGTGTGCTAAATACCAGGCCACCCCTGCTCTCCTTCTACGTCAAATGCAGAACATAACAAGTTAGCTCAATTTAGATAATGATAAATCTAACTTTCTGGCAATAGGAACAGTTAAAAACATGCACACGGGCATTTATCAAAGCATTGCTGTTTAAGGAGCGCTGTTTTCCCTGTTGTAATTAATGAGATCTGCAGCGCTCCCTGCTGTACTTGTTCTGGTTGTAGACAAGTCTTGAGGCCAAGAAATGACAACTTAAAATTATGTTAACTAGAAAAAGAAAAAAAAGGAAAAACAGTTACTTTGTTTGAGAATTCCTCAATGGAAGTTCTAACCGTGTATAAATATGCTGCCAACAAATTGAATCACAATAAGTAAATCCAGCGAGTAAACAAAATATGCTTTAAAATGCATTTTTCTTTGAAGTCAAAGATCCAGTAGCTGCTCATTTACATGATGATTTGCCAAATCACAGAATATAAAATAGAGTGCATCATAGAATACAATGTTATTATTGTAGGGCCTATTGTACTTGAATTACTCAAGACATTCTTTAACTTTACAACTGATTTATAAACACAGTTAAATTCTGACCTGAAGGGAATAAAATATAACAGCAGTCAGCCCAATCCAGCTGTGCAGACTGTACATGTTGGGGATTCTCCTGGCATTGTGGTAGTCGAACACAGCTACCATAGAAACAATTGCAAGAATCATAGCTATGGTATTTAATCCGGCATGTATGAGCTTCATCAGGAGTTTGCTGCACTTCCAGGTCCATGGCAACCTGTACACAATAATGGCTGAAGAAAGAACAGAAAGAAGGTTTTATACTTTACAGTATAACTTCTCTAAGATTTTAATAATTCTGCATTGTTCATATAGTTCCATTGTAACTTAGAGAAAATGGGACATTTATCTTCTGTTAGAAGATTATGAATGATTATTAGAACTATATGAATGATCTCTAAAAAGCTTTTTCTCCTACGCAGACTAACATTCCAAATACACAACTGAGGCCTAAATATTGCCTTTAGGGAAATTTATTCCTCTGTTTTAGAAAAATTCAAGTGTGTTTCAAAAAAATAACAGCAGCTCGGTGTTGTTTTTTCCTTGTTTCTTAAATTGATGTAACAGAAAGTCTGCATAGGGTTTTGATTTTTCTACTGCTAGTCACGTTGGAGGAACAAGGCCCAATTCGTATGTTCAGAAGATAAAAACTGAGACAGTGTGCAATAATTTTTTAAATGTGTATTCTCTTTGCAAATTTGGGTAATGCTATTTACATCCAACCTAAGCCGCTGTGTGATTCTGTGGGTCGAGGAACACTGGCACAGCTGCCCAGAGTACCTGTGGATGTCCCATCCCTGGAGGTGTTCAAAGCCAGGTTGGATGAGGCCCTGGGCAGCCTGAATTAGTGGCTGGCAACCCTGCCCGTGGCAGCTGGAACTAGGTGATCTTTAAAGCCCCTTCCAACCAACCTAAGCCATTCTATGATTCTGTGATATTTTTATAGCTGTGTCTATTATGTTAATATTGGTAGGACTGCTTTAGATGGGGAAAGACTACTCAGCATCAGGGAATCGTAATCCAACTCAAGAAACAAAAAGATTTGGCAGCTATGACTCTTGAAGCACTGTTAGAAAAATGCAAGCTTTTTGCCTGTGTTTGCATATGTGACACTAAGATACCGTGTTTTGACCAGTGTGAACAAAACAATTTCTAGTGATCTGACTCCAGATGGCCCATAAGAATAGTAACAGCACAGAGTGCTTCTTGCCAAGCTCTTTCCTCAGGGTCCTTGCTGCTCCTTCCCTGCCACTACTGACCTCCTGCCTGTTGTGTAAGCACACAGACTGTACCAGATCACTGAAGCCCCACGTGTTTCTGAATACAAACCTATACGATTTCTGAATGTATGTGAATGCACATAAGTACATTAAGATAACAGGGGACAAATACTTATGAACATGCCTGGTCCTTGACCAGTAAAGGCTGTTGTTCCCATCCATGATGCCTTCAGTGGACAAAAAGAATGATCTCCATTCATCTGATTAATCAAATCCTTATTTAAGATTTCTGCTTCTAAAATGATATCCAAATACTATACAATTAGCAATACTAAAACAAATGAATAAGAATACATTTCAGATTTAAAAAGAAGTTCTTGCTCCAAACATTCACTAGTAAATAATATGTATTACCTGGTAAGTGCAAAGATTAGGTATTAACTTAAGTAATTCTCATGTACCTTCCTCATTACTTCTCTGTAACTCTATTTTTTTATGCAAAAAAAATGAAAAGGATATTAATTCTGTAAGTTGCAATGAATAATAATAAAAAATGACAAATTGATTTTAAAGTTCTCTTTAGATATACATATTTTGACTTGGATGTATGCCAGGAAACACAGCACTCCATTAAATAGTTCACACAGAAAGCACTGTTCACGAATGGAATTTCTAGTCCACAAGTAGATTTTAAATCAATATATGCTTTTACATGCTGTGTGAAAATATAATACTGGAATGAAAGCTCCCTTAGAATATTTAAATACATACAGCATTTAGGTAGTTCTCAGCTTTCCGCTTTTAAAAAGTGGAAACAGTACAGCATAAGAAAATTAGGAAGATAGCCTTGTTTTAAGACAGTCCGGCAGTACTTGGTCTGTATGCCATAGTTTGATTTCTGTGATTCAGCATGAGCTTAAGACCACCTCCAACAGTTCCACAAAATGTATACGATCATTTTATCTCTTGTTAATATTGAAATAATTGCCTGCATCAGGCAATTAACCTAGCACTAATGATTATGATTTCTAGTCTTGTACTACTGGTATGCCAAAAGGTCCCAACCAGGCTTCAACATTCTATGAGGATATTATATCCCAGTAAATCTTCCTTCCTCGTTTGTCGTAAGTTGTGGCCCAGAGTATTGTCAGTACCTTATTTCAAGTGGAAAGGAGTACTGGACTCTATATATCTTGAAGTCAAATTGGCCTGAACAGATCTTGGTCTCATTTTACAGCTTTGGTTCTCAAAGGATCGTGTCCATGCTAACGTTTTTGTCTAACATTTTTTCTTTGGTGTAAAAGATTCCATCGTAATTTGGTTTAACTTCCAAAATCACTATCAAACTTCACAGCCAGTCACCCATGTAATCTTAGATCTCTTACAGACTGTGAAATTTTTGTGTCTGCTTCTTGGAAACAGTATGACAGAAGAACAAGGAATACAGACTGATGACTTGGAGACTTGTTAGCAATACCACACATTAACATGTTGCATGCTGTAGCCCAGGACAAATACATGATAGTACATTTTGCTGTAATCCCCTCTCAGTAAGGGCTGTGTGTAAAGTTATATAAACTCGAGCAGATTTGACTGTTTACTGTTGCCAAAAGACAAGGTCCCATTTCCCCATCACCACTCCCACTTCCTTTCTGACTGTATGCTTCCCACAAGCCACTTGGTCACAACTGGTGACCAAATAATAGCTTCTCTAGTATGATTTTAATAGGTTAATGATGAATTGAAAATCATTTATTCCATATTACATCATGATGGCTCTCATCATTAGTCCTTTAAGAGGGAACCAAACTGTTATCATTTGCAGGCCAAACATGAAGCAGCATGCAGATGTTGCTTTGGAGCCCTGGTGTCTGTGAAAAACCTTTACACGTGAAAAAGAAAGCAAAATGCTTAATTCACTCCATTCTGTCACACTGTACTATTCCTTCAAGCCCTTCTTAAAATCATTTTTTTCACTTTTTTTCCCATCTTAATCTTTAAAATAGTCATGGTACAAATATGCACACAGACTTCTACCGCCTGTATTTTCACCACTTTGGGAAACCATCTGGACAATGACTGTGCACTGACAGGGTTTTTTCAGGTATAATTTACTTACAGGTACTCATCTATAAATAGTTAATACTCACATTGTTGTGCCTACAGCTTTTCATTCGGTTGACAAGATACATACAATAGTTTTGTCAGGGCATATCTAATTCCCCACATCCACGTTATTACAGACACCTATTCTACCTCCCACAGACCAACAATACAGCTTATCCTTTGTGCAGTCTTCAGTGAACTGAAGAAACAGGTGATTTGGTTTCTATTTCAAATCTTGCACACAAATTTAACCAAAGTATTTATTCAGCTATTCCTTTCTACTTTTAACTACTTACGGACTTCTTTTTCCTGCATGTGTGCAAAGAGGTGTGCTGTCCCTCAGCCTCATCCAAATTACTTGGAATTCAATGGCAGACTTCTCCATCAGTCTCCAGCTTTGCTTTTCACGTTACCTAGTTGGATTTCCTACTCCAAATAATGCTCTTCTATCAATGAATTCCTGGTTTGATTTGCTTGTTTGCTAGTTTGAGCCATGATAAACTTTCCTTTACGTTACAAATACCTACACAAGGCTTGAGGCAACGTCCTTAATTCTGAAACAGGGGTAAACTGAGTTTCAGAGGAAATAAAAGCATATGAGCAGGGGAAAGTTCTGCAGGAAACCTCCCCCTTATTTTCTAAAATAAAATAAAATAAAATAAAGATAAAAATGTGTTTATAAAAAGAAAAAGCTCAGTAGTTTGATCACAAGAAGTTGTATTTAGTGAAGTCAACAGGTGTTTCTCATTGCTTATTTATAACCAGAAGTTACATTTTATGTGACCTATTGAGCAATATTATATAAACCAGCTTCAAAATGTTGTTTATTGCTCAAAACTTCTTTGTAACTTGAAGCCATGAAGCTCAGAGCATACCTCACTGCCACTGAAAATATTAAGTTTGCGGTGTGTGCTCAAATGACCAAATTCCCTGCATAGCCAGAGCTCAGCAGCCACCCGCCCTGCTCCCTCCAGCCCTGGCGGGGCTCCTGCTGCAGAGGCAGCGGCCGTACGCGCGATCCAAACAACACGCTTGCTGGAATGAATGTCCAGATGTGCTGGACGCATTTCCTGGCTGGATGAGTGCACAGTGTCGTTCAGCAGTGAAGCAAATGTAAATAAGGTTGCTAACAATGAAATTCTAAGTTAATTCCTCCTGTTACGCAGAAAATACTTCAGATCTCTAGATTTTACTCTAGAAGAGTAAAATCATCTCCTTGCTCCTTCTCCCCCTAGAGAAGTCAGTGGTGAAACCGTGAAGCAATTTCCACCATTCTCGGCCACTTTCATTTGCCTTTCTTTGATAAATTGGTGCCACTTCATCACGTGTTCTCTTATCAGTGAAACTAGCAAGAATGTTGTTACTGACTTTATCAGAAAACACCGTTGGAAGCTGTTATCTCTGCCAAATCTCCCCATTAGTTTTCATGCAATTGGTGTAAATACTAACTCAAATTTCAGGATTAGTGCTTCTGGGGCACTACCATTATCTGCTTTTTAACTTTTACTGAGAATACTGTCAGTTTTCTTTCCTAACCTCAAACCGTTAATCAATGGTATCATGTGTAAGTTAGTCACTTCCTTGGATTTAACCGCTTACACTAAAAGCAAAAGTATGTCGTTCAAACTCCAGCATTCCTGTCGGCCTCAAAGAACAACCCTTGCCCTTAAGACCTAACATGTGAAGGGCGTGTGATGGAAAAAAGACAGTGAGTGCATAGCACGTGCAGTGGGAAACACTGTCAGTCCAAGGCTGAACGCTGTGCAATCAAAAGTTCATAACACTCTATAAAAACGTCCCCCCGCCTCATCATAACCACTTTATATTACCCAGGCAACAGAATTAAGTACAAATTGTAAATATATATTTTGCAAAAGAATTTATGCAGTGTCTGGGCTGATGAAATGCATTGCAGCGGTGTTCTTGGTGCTGCATTTCCTCTGGCACGAGCCCTGCTCGTGGGTCTGGCTGCGGTGGTGCTGAACTGAGACGGGGGAGCGAGCCAAAAGGGAAGGAGCCAAACGAGTGAAAGTTTCCTAGGGCAGCACTGCTGGCGTTTCGATTCCCAGCTCGCATAAATTCAGGCTGACTAGGAAAACACACCTCGCAAGCCTTTCTCAAAGTGCAAGGAAATCCCAGGCCAGGGTAAACAAGTGCTTGAAGGGAGGAAAAAAAAACCACGAAAAAAAGCCCAATCAACCCAAACCACCGCATACGAAGCTCACGACAAGGGACTCTTTGTCCCGTCTCGCCGCGAGCGCTGGCTCTCCCGAACGGCAGCGCCACTCAGCGCCCCGGCCCCGACCCGGTCCCGCCGCTCCCGTCCCGCACAGCGCCCCGGCCCCGCGCGGCCCCAGCTCCTCCGCCGCCCCGCCGGGCCCTCACGCACCGATGCCCTGGATGAAGACGAAGCCCGTGACGATGAGGACGGGATGCCAGTTGAACTCCGCCGAGCCCCCGTCCCAGCCGAGCCCTTCGCGGTAGCTGAAGACCCAGACGAGGGAGAAAACGACCGAAACGAAGCCGACCAGCAGCGCCGAGCCCAGCAGCGCCAGGAAGAGCCCGTAGTCCTCCATGTTCCGAGCCCCGCGCATCGCCGCCAGCGCCGCGCGGGAGGGGCAGGGCGGCCGCCCTCGCTGACGCCCTCCTTCGGCCCCGTGCCCGGGCGGCGCCGCCCCGCTCTGGCTGCGTACCGGCACGGCCCCGCGCTGCTTGTTGCGAGCCGGCTGTCGCCACGCTGCTTTTTTAAAGTATTTTGTACGGGCTTGCCAAGTCCTTCGCGTTCAGAACGACGACTGGAAGTGGACCTCTCCGCGGGGCTTCGCCCGCTCCTTCTTCGTGACGAAGCGTTGGGCACATGGCTGTGGCGGTGAGCCGGGGCGCTGACGGGAGCCTCCAGCGCTGCTGCAGAGATAACGCAGCGCGGCCGTAAGCACCGAGACATAAACCAGGAGCACTGCTGCGATGAGGAGGCGCAACACAGAAAGTGCAGCCGCTGAGCATGCTTAAAGGCACTGTTCTTGGAGCATGGTTTTTGTCATGGTCATCCCCTTCAACTCCCGTTGGATTCCTTGACTGCTGTAAATGTAGAACAGCTATTAACCCGGTTTCTTACATGGACGCTGAGCTGAGTTTGTAGGAGTGTTTGGGCATCATTCTATTCAGACCTGCCAAATTTAGGCGATTTAGTCACATCTGAGACCAGAAGCTGGAAGATGGCTGTCAGCATGAAAAAAAAACCTCCACATAAAATGTCGTGTGCTAAAGGAAACAGGACAGATTGCAAAAGAAAAGTGCTTAGCAATGGTGAAGAGTCAGAGACAAGAATTGTTTGTGGCTGTTTTTGTTGTGTTTGGGATCAGAGTAGTAGCCTGGGCTGAGGGGAGCTCTGTCATGGCCATGTGGCACATTTCATGTTATAGTGTTGTCAGCGCTAATCTGTCATAGCACCTAAAACTGTATGATGCCAGTTCTCAAGTTATTAGGTAGTAACAGTGTCATGGCTGCCTTGTGCAATGTTAACATGGCCCAGATTAGGATAGCCCGGGTATGAGTCTCCCACTGTGTTCCCATTTCTGCTTTTCGCCTGTCTTTACTCCCTTCCAGACTGAGGACATCCCTACCACTGGCAGAGCACATTGACTGCAAGCAGATGAGCCATCCCTTCGCTCCCCAGTAGTGTGTGAAGCTCTGTATTGCAAGGTCATGGTATGTAGATTCCCAGAGAAGGATAGGTGAAGAAAATGTTGCTCAAGGGTGGGTATTTTGCACCTTTGCAGGAGAGGGTCTAACACCCCTATTGCTGCTTCTCACTGCAGCCTGTGTTATGGGGTGTTTCTCCCCAGACATTTCTTTACAAACGTACCTACTGGTAGAAGTGTTCAGGGCTAGTCATTCTACATTCTCTGTTCTTAAACAGCTTTCAAGGAGTTTTAAAATTTAACATAAACATCTCTCATGTTTGAATGAAAATGTCTCTGTGTGACCTTCCAGGATGGAACACGTGTACTGTGTATTTACAATGATCGAGTTTCTTACACAAAGTCCGTAATCTTCTTCATCAAGTCTGGGCTGCCTTTTGGTCACTATAAATTGTTGCATTTTTCACCAGATGGACAGCTATGTATGATTGTTGATTTAGAAGACTATTGCAAGTCACAATAGCTTCAAAATAATAGACACTGGGAAGCACAGCAAATTCTTGAAAGCTATGGAGGTGATATCGTGAATGGTACCTGCACTAGTTAATAAGCAGTGTCCTAGTGAAGTTTAAATGTCTTGCTCTGGAAAGAACCGTTTTAAATAATCCAAACAGAAATGAGCATGAAATACCAATATGGAAAACTAAGTATGTCATAAAAATGTCAGAAATGGTGAGGGGGTTTATATAATCATTAACTGCACATCTCCCATAAAAATGTTCTGCTATATCCCAATCAGGGAAAGTTTCTGCTTTTGCTGTCACCACTTCTATCTGAAATATTTTTTCAAGATTGCATAATACTTCTGAAGACTAGCAAAATGGTTGCTGTGCCTGTTTGAAATCAGCTTTTGAATAGCCTCCATGTTCCTGCTTCCCCCTGTCTACTCTGGCCACAGATGATTCATGACCATCTGGAAACTGTACTTCTCCTTACTAAGTATCTTTTTAGTCTCATCAGTTTGCTTTCACGTAGCAGCTTTTATTAATAAATATCCTGACTTACAACTTCCCAGTAATAGCTATATGAAATAATTTGCATACATCAGAATAGTGATGGAGAAGAGACGAGGAGTATCATGAAAAATAGCTGTGCTATTCTTCCACAAGCATTCAACTTCTTGTTGTCTGTAATCAAGCAGAGTAAGGACAAAGTACAGCAGAGAGCACAGAGCAGTGTTCTCTGGTTTAAATACTAATGCACCTCTGTTTTCCTTTACTATTGGCCTTCTGAGTATCTGACAAGCAGTTGTCCTCTTCGCAACCTTACTTTTCAGTTAGGCTCTAAAGTTTTCTTGTTCATGGTAAAGCATTTTGCATTTGTCATCATTGACTGAGGTGGCAGATTTCTAAGGAAAGGAATTTAGTTATAAATAATTAACCCATACGCACTCAGAATAGAAATTTCTGTCTCAGCACCAGATCCTATAGATTTTGTAGTAGTTTCTACTCTTCTATCTCCCTGTTATTTATGTAGCAGCATGATGGACAGGTGCCTTTTTCCTAGACATTAAATGAAAATGAATTGAAGGTAGGGTGCAAGTAGAGCATTGCTGCTGTTCTTTATTTCTACTGTTGTTTCATTACCTTCTTACATCTCCTTTTTGTTCTTCTTTTTTGTATTTTCTTTCCACAATTGTATTTTAGTTTTTATTTTGCATTGCACCTTATATACAATCTTGCAAATGCTGTTTATATATAAAATTTTAAAGCCCTTCCCTATTGCATCAGCTGGAATAATGAACACTTCAGTAGTAAAGGTTACCAGGAAAAGAAATAGCTGGGTTTGGAATGATTATGCTCATGAAATGAACGTGACAGTGGTGGTAGTGGGGAGAAATCAGATGCTGATCGTCCCTCCAAAAGCGACACTATTGGGGGCACCTTTGGCTTGCATTTGGTCACTTTGCATTTGGTCATTTGCATGGTTACTCTTTATAATCATGAAGTGGGATGGTAGCTTGTGAGTAGTTTTTTGTTTGTTCACTTCTATTTTTAATGAATATACCACATGGAATTCCCACGTATGAGACAGGCTGCACACAGTGATCAGACTGAATATCTGGTGGCTTTGACTCAGGCTGAACAATTTGTGAAATTTAGCACGGGGGAACTCAGAGAAGTGCCTTTTTCATATATATGTATAAAATAAATAAATAAACATAAAAGGCAGTAAATATACATCATTTATTAACACTTTTCTTCAAACCAAAACAAACAACTAGAAAACCCAAATGGTTTTGTACATCAGAAAAAATCCTCTTGTTGGTTTTCTGTAACGATAAGTGCCATTTCTGTCCTACATAGACATTTTTTTCTATACAGCTTTTCACATTTCGTTTAATTAACAGCCTGTATTAAAGTTGCATAGCAAAAACTACATAAGATAGAATGCAGCAGATGGTAGGAGATCAGAAAGTCTACATCTTTCTCCCTGATGTTCAGTATTTCAATGCAGTCGCTGAAGAGAACCAAGAAATGCTGTATCCAGCATTAATGAACTGGCAAATACATGAAAAACCATTATGGACTACAGACAAGAGTACAGTATTAGAGAGAGAGAAAAAACTAAAAAATAAAACCTTGTGTAACGGTACAAAACGTTAAACACTGGCTGGAAAACAGTAGTTGATTATTTAATACATATGAAGTCCTTAAATAACATCAAAATTGAAGTCTCTGTAGTTGTTATGTCTTAAGTATATTCAAAAATTCTCCCTCCTTTTTTACAAGACACTCTTTCTGTTCTTTCATGCCTTGAACATTCATCTTCTTTTCCAGTATCACAGACCATTTGGTAAACATAACAACTGAACCTCCTGTTAGGCTTCTGTTCTATGTGTAATACAATATCTCTGTCAAAGTAAACTTCATGACTGTAAGTCTGAAATGAGAAAAATAATTCTGATTGCAGTCACAATTTCCACAGCTTGATAACAGTATCATAGCTTGATATATCATTTAGTATAGTGTAGTTTAGAATATCATTTAGTAATAGTATCATTTTCCTTGGGGGGGGGGAGGAGGGAATATATATGTGTATATACACATAACGTTGTTTACTTCCCTGATCATACAGGAAATTTGTGTGGAGGCACGCAGTCTGCCCTTCCAGAGAAAAGGCAGAGTTCTAAAGCTATTCTGTGTACCTATTTTTGGGAATCTAAGCACAATTTAAAGCATTTAAGTTGCCTATACAGGTGATTATAAGAGGCACCAAAGGTGCTGAGTAACTTAGACCACCTAAGTTAGGTACCTAAACTTGGGCTGTATGAACTGTCCATTGCATCTTTCCAAATATACACACACCAGGGTCCATGCTTAATTCTATGCATGAATAGTTGCAGTTCAGTTAAGGAGACTATTTATAAGGTGTAAAGTTAAGCTGATGTAACTAGCCAGACAGTGAGTATTCAAGTTGATAAATACTTCAGAAGGAACTAAAGAAAAAAAAAAGATGCAACTAGCCAAAAAACATTGATTTCAAATAATTAAGGCTTTCTGATAAATTAACTACTGCCTGATGGAATACTTAAATTTCTTGAGTCGTGGTTATTATTTAGTACAAATCTCATCCATAACACTTGGCAACACAATTTATCTATCTACTTCAAATCTGAATGAAAAATTAATGCATTTAATGGTAGGTAAACAGGAAAGGGGAAATGTTAGTGTCAACAACCAAACAAAAAAAGGAATGCTCCTCACCACATCCCAGGATTCCAGTAATGGAATACTCTTAAGTAGAATCCCATGTTCATTACAGCGTAAATCAAGGTGAGCTCTTCCATCAGCTCCTATTTCAGTAACTGCCACCGTGGATAACAAATCCAGTTCATCTTCATAGTCTACAATTTTGAATGTCTTAAGAAAAAACAAAGCCTTAAGTTTACATATGAAACAATTTCACATTCCCTGAAGAATTGGAAAGTATTCTGGCATCACTTTGCCAGCTTGACAGCCAACAAGCATCTTTCCCAGCACAGGGTGTCTAACTTAGGTCAGCAATATTCCTTAAGACAGGAAGAGAAGAAAGTGATGTTCTGAACAATGTGCAAGTAGATGCATTTTAGATATGATAGGATAAATAGAAAAATTACTTTGAAAATTACTGAAGAAATGTACAATTTGAACTCCATGCCCCATGTTGAAGCAGACATATTAGAGATAGCATTGCTCAAAATCATTACTGGTTTTGAGAGAATGGCTGTATTAGGGTAATTCCATTCACGTGAACACCTTCATGCTCCATTCAGAGCTCTCTCTCTCCACAGATAATGTGACAATGAATAACCGAGACCAAAAGGTGAAGAATGTGAGCTGCCATAATTATTTCTATCTCACTGCCACGGACCCGGTAACATACTTCTACTGATTAAACTGTGTGATTTTTCTCTTTAAATTCAAGCCAGTTTTTTTCTTCCATGGTGGAGAAATATCTAATGCCACCACAAATAAAGTGGGAGAAAATAGAGTGTGCAGACTCTGTAATTTTGACTGTTGAAAAAGCTGAATAGAAATGAACTACCCACCAGAAGGATTACGTATATAAGGACTGTCCTGTATTTTTATCATAGTAAAATCTATTTCCTCAGGAAAAAAACAAACAAACAAACAAACAGAAACGACTTCCAGAAACTGATGATTTTTAACTGTTGCACTTATGTCAATTTTAGCTCCAGCTGTATTCTTCATAAGCCTCTTTAAGGACGTGCCACGTGGTACTTTCACTCTCAAGAAGCAGTAACTTTAAAGCATTACTTTCTCCTGCAGTTTAATCAAAGTGGCAGGTAGAGAAAATAGAGTTTAGATATTTCTAATAGGTTCCTCTAGAACCTAGAAATATAGAAATTAAATAGAAATATTTAAAGGAAATGTTTGATTGGAGAGAAGAGTAATGATTTGTCACGCTAATACGGAATTTCTGTGCCACTGTCGTCACACTGAGTTATGATGGTGTCACTGGACGTAAGCTCAGTTCTTAAAAAATACAGGCTATCCAGAGAACAAACGCCAACCATGAGGAAGAGCAGAAGGGTGGGGAGAGGAACTAACTAGAAATTGAGACAAAGACAGCCACAGACAATGGATAAAGAATTAAAAGAGTAACACAGCTAATGGTTACAGGCACTGCAACTGTAACAGGAATGACTTCCCTCTTGCTAAACTTCTTTAATCCATACTCACTACATCAGTTACCTCTTGTTCTGGGTCATCATCCAGCAAGTTAAGACGCTTTTTCACCACTCGACCAGAAGATGTTACGGTAACAGAGCTGTTCACCTTTGGAGAAAAAGAATGGCCCTGGACTTAGAGCATTATAGTTTCATCACATCTATTTGACAACACATCTAATTCATATCTTCTGATTTCTGTCCTTGCTTTAATCTCTGGAATCTTGTCAGGCCTTCTGCTTTCTGACCTTGCTTTAATCTCTGGAATCTTGTTTCATTTATTAGCAATATTGCCTTATTGCTGCCACGTGTTCTTTATGAGGGCTTATGAACTTGGCGGCTTTAGGTGAGGTACAACTGATGTTAGTCATTTACAGGTTCTCATTCCTATGGAGATGGCAAAGTTTCTCCACTACCATTTTTTTTAGAACAGAAGTTACTGGAGCCAAGATGTTGGAATGAGAATGACGACAGCTAAATCACCACCAATTTGCTTCTTAATCTTAATTCCAGGAGACAGACAAAGTAGCATCTTAAACCACCACAGCTTCTTTCATTGGGTATCACTAATGCCAAAAACATTCAAAATTGGTGTTATCAATACCTTAATGGAGGTCAAAAGTAAAAAGCAGATTACAGACAGGATTCAACAACTCTAATTTCTTAGCTTTTATTCCAACAGAAAGTTGTCTACTCAACTCCTAAATAATCGAAAGCAATCCATTAGATGACAAAGCTTATCCTTTCTGAATTTAATAGAAATTTTACTCCTGAGTATAGATTTTTAATATACAAACTTTTCTCCTAAGAAAGCCTCAAAATTAGTATCATTGACTACTGAGGACTTTACAGTACTCATAAATGATAAAAAAAGCCTTTGCTTTCTATAAACTATATAAGCTGAAGGAAAATGACATGGCCTTACCAAAAACTGTTCTTCCTAAATGTGTTTGAACTTTTTTTGACATTTGTGATAGAAAAACCACAAAAGCACTCTAAAAGGTTTCATGAAACAATGGAGGTGATTTAACAGCTCATTTCTGCCAGAGGTTCAGATCATCCCCTAGCCACTTGGTTCTACTATTCTCTACTCTTCTGGCCCTCTGTTTCAGCTCCAGTTCAACTCACCAAGTAAGCAAAATGAGTACTCATCTTTTTCGGAGTTGTTATCTACTATGTTATTGCGATGAATTGGCTCACCAAGGGTTACACAAATGCTGAACTTGTCACAAGGTGTGCAGGTATACACAGCAGGCAAGAGTCAAACTTTTTGAAGGGATGTACTATCTCTGTTGTCTTACAAAGATGTACCCGTAAGTTATGAGACTTGAAACATTTCTAGCATTTGTATAATCAATTTAGCAGAGCATAAACGAAATTATCCTTGGTGACACCTCCAAGGAAATCTGCCACCCTCTTGTAAGTATGTTTTACATCACTGATACAGTTATATTGCACACCTTAAAGACTGCAGAGAACTTAAGAAACAGCTTGAGGATTCAGAAAACTATCCTGAAAATGTAACTTGTTTTCAAAATTTCTTTCATATAGCTTTAAAAAGACCAATGAAAACAAGGAGTGTCAAAGAGCTTTGAGTTATACCCATTAAAAACAGTGAATGCTCATATACATTGTCAGAACACCTCCTAATTGCTCAAAATTATGCACTGTCATCTCAGATATCAGAAATTCCTGTTAAAACTCACACAGTTTTCTCTGTTGGCCATGATTATAAAGTCTTCTGCAATTTCTATTTGGTCTGTATTATTTTCAACTTCTTTAAGTTTCAAGACTCTACCAAAGAGACAAAAATCACAAAATGAGAATACATTCATATCCATTTACTACAATACTTCTTCTATATTTTTAATCTAAAAGATCAGCTATCTTAAAACCATCAGAAATAACTGAAATTGAAATAAATTATTTTTATAATTTTTGTGTATCACCGAAATTTTAACGCTGTTGTCCTGAATTTTTTTTAAATATCAAATTCTACTATTGCCTGCAAATGCACACGCTTGTCATCTAGAAATCTGCAGATGTTTCTGCGGGGCTCCTGATTCTGACAAATTCATAATTTTTCCAGTTTCTAGGAACTGATGACAGTGTTTTGGCCCACAAATCATCAAACTACTGAATTTATGCAGTTATGCAACTTTCTGCCTAATGGAAACAAGACTTGACGAAAAAAAAAGAGTCATACTTTATCAAATTTGGTCCCACGTGGATTATTCTGCCCGACATATCTGGATGGAAATATATCCAATCAGGTTCCAGTGAACAGCATTTCATGTCTTGTATGCCATTTTTTGCCTGAAGAAGGAAGAGAAAGCTTAGAATATTAGTACACTTAAAGCCTCACAAATCTAAGTAGAGAGGAAATACACAGCTCTTCTCCACATACCTCTGAAGGTTTATAAATATTACTCTGATAAACATGACCAGAAAAGATGGGAGAGGAACAAAGTAACAAATAAATGAATAAAGAATCCAACAGTTCTAATTCTCAAGGATACTCCATGGAACTGTTTCAACTTTTCTTTTAATTCGCAGTAAGCACTGACGTTGTACCATGACTGTATGTGCAGCCTCTCCTAAAACTACGCAGAATGAAGGTTTAACCTACATTCTGCAACCCCCCGAACAATTCTAGTAATCTGAGAAGAGACAAGAAACATAGTAGCACAAACTTCAAATTGTGCTTCAAGCCTCAGGCTCAGCCTTTCTTGCGCACAAATATTTGTGGAGTGTGTCAGCCTACAGTAACTTGTGATGTCAGATGCAAATGATGCACATTGATCAAAATCTTGAAGTTTGGCAGGTGCTTTCTGTTGTTAAATTTAGCTGACTAATCATTCAAATTTTCAAATGCATGAACCCACATAGAAAAAACTAGATGGGAAAGGTTTGCACAAGTCCCTTTGAATCTAAATTGATCTTCAGCTATGGTTGTAAAAGATGTTCTGAAGCCAGAAGAGATAGGAGGAGGATCACCGATTTGATCAGGCTAATAAAAGAGATAAGAACATTCACATATGAGAAGTTTTTTAGTAAAGAATCCTCAAGTGAGAGGCCAGAAACTGTTTATATAAATACCTTCAAGTCAAATGCAGATCCAAAATAAAATTTGAGACGGTCATCTCACATAAAAGAATATATGATGAACAGTGCATAACAGAAAAAAAAAAATAGGGATGCTGGATTAAGCTGAGTAATAAAATCTTTCTAGAGAGAGAAAAAGTACAAATCAAGGATAAACCACAAATGTTAAGGAAGCTTATTCTGCAATTTCTTAAAATGCCAACTGGTAGGCTGACCAGCTGGAAGTGCATTATGATGTTATCACACAAGGAATTAGGTATGAGATTGTGCTCGACTCTTTACTTTTAAGTTGTGAATACAATGCTATGTAGCACTGGCAATGCTACGATTATATTGCAACGAAGGAAATATCAGAAGCAATAGTAATTCAGAAGAAAATATGGCTTCACTGGATGGCAATTAGAATGCTGTAGGTCAATCCCTGTGAAAGCACCACACTGGAAAATGAATACTTTTGTTACCTCCAGCAATGCTCAGAAGGAGAGATGAGGACAAACGTGACACATTTATTTCAGAGAAGCTACTATCTGGATATATTACCAAAGCATTGTCTTTCAGAGAACAAATATAGAAGACTCCTCTATGTTTTTTCTTGTTAGGTGTGATGATATAATGCCAAGGAAAGCCTCCAATTTGAAATGCATTCTCCAGAGAAGATGCTTCAAATAGCAAAGGTGGGATATCTGCAAACATGGGGTAATGTTAAGATCATTAGTAGAAGAACAGTCATAATTCTGTTGATCCTTACAAGCCTAAATTACAATAAAGCTGTTAATTCTTCAGAACTTTTCAAGACAAGTTGAAATATACTGGCTGTTATAATTCTTCTAGCACCAGCGACACCTCCTCACCTAGCATCCAGGCACATATACATATCAGTAACTTTCCACAGGGAATTGCAGAGTTCTCACATCTTCATGCTGAACTACTCTCCTGATATCTTTGACTTACTTTATTCCGAATGAGCTGGATACGCGAAAACTTAGCAAATAGTTAAAATTAGTCCAGCTCATCTGAATGAGAGTGGACATGCACGTGAACAGATCACATGGCAGCCAAATCGCATATCAAAAAGATCACTACTCTCTAGAGAAAAATAGTACTAAATAGCTAAATGTCCTTTTGTGTAATACGACCAAATAGTGTGGACCACAATGAATTCAATCTGTAGCTGAGTTCTTAAAAAAACCAAACAAACCAGAAATCAAAGAATTCTTCTAATTAATGGCAGAAGGAGTCTATAGTTCTATCTTGAGTTCAGTTGGGATAAATTAGACAGATGTAATGCCATTCATACAAATATTCTGTGTACTAAATGAGAAAGAAACGTCTTGGAAAGAAACGGCCTCTACAAAACTTTGTAACTAAATAAAAGAAACCTCTACAGCTGCTTTGACTCCATCAGTTTTAAAATGAAAGAACAGTTCTTTTTAACAGTACAGAGAAATGCTTATTAAAAAAAAAAAAGAAAAAGAAGGACAAAATACGGAGGAAGTCTGCAGATACTGAGGGCATTTCAACAGGCAGAATATAAATACTCCAGCTGAATTATTGTCAGGAGGGCAAGGTTCTTATCCGGACATTCTTTTTCCCAAGAGTTTGATCCAAATTTTGACTTGTCCTTGCCCTGCTTAGTCTAGATAATTAACCAGACCACAGCTGATGGTGCCAAGATTTTGCAGGACATCAGCAATTATGTTATGTAGTGCTTCCCGCTTCTTCTTTCATGCTTCTCAGAACATAGCCCTTTATACTGAAAGGAATCACTTCACTGTCCATGGAAATGAAGTCTTTCCTGAGCTAGAGAAAGGCTCTCAGATGTCTTTTGGACTGACACATAGGAAACAGAAGACTGTGCAAGATATAACAAAGTATACAGTTTATGAAAACTGAGGTAGAAAGTGTGGAGAATGTTGAGGATGGAAGCATAGGCAGAGGCCCTGCAATTATTAACATCTGTCAGAAAATGAAAAATAGGTCAAGAAAACTTGCAACATTTCACTTTGTAGACTTTTTATTTTAAATAATGAATATATGATAAGGCCCATCAAAAATTCTACTGGGCGGACTAAATGATAGGTTTAAATGTTTTTTCCAATAATACAGCCATCCGAAGCAGTACAGGCTGCTGCTAAGGTACGCTCTTCTTTTTTATGCTCATTTGCCAAAAAATTCTAAGGCTGCAGCCACCTCTGCAGTAGCATGGCTCTGCTGCCTCAACTCCCCATCACAGTTATGTGTCACTTGTTCTTCTTGCTCAACATTTTGTTTTCATTATTCCTGAGTCCTTCCCCTAGCAATGCGAGTTTTCGGTCTCTAGTTTGAGCCTCTTTGTTCATTTCCTTAGAACTCTCAAGTCTCATCTAAACGTAAGCCATAAAGTTGTTCCTGGCAGCGCTAACATGTATTTGTTCTGATTTGTTGTGGAAAAGAAAAACGAGCAAAATATCTTCTCTGTTTTTTGTTAATTGAAATTACTGAGTCCTATGATAATCAATCAAATTATGATTTTACATTCTGGTCCTTCAGAAGGTGACACAGTGAAGATTTATAGTTCCCTTTTCTTTCAGCCGTGGCCAAAATTAAATTTCTTACCAGTCAATAGCTATAAAAGTTGTGATAGGTACATAGTAACCCATGTGTTTTTATCTCTTTACACCTCCTCTTGGGTTCCTCATACACCATAAAAATAGCACCATATTTGAAGGGATTGCCATCCCTTCTGGCAATTTCTGTAGGGACACTTGAACTAAATAAGTAGGAAAATTCTCAACAATTAAATTACAGTTTAAACTCTGAAACTGTTAAAATCTTACTCACTGAAGCACTACATTACATTGAAGGTTCAGTCAGCCATTTCACTCTTAAAAGAGAAACAGCTCCAAAACCACAGGAATGCAACTATCTGCAAACAGCAGCCACGGCAAATGTTCATCTAAGTTCAAAGCTTCCTAACCACAAATTTTTAAATATAATTCAAGATCAAAAACATTTCTCCCCCAGCAGATGGATTTTGAATATCAAAACCAAAAACTATACTGATTCAGAAGACATGAGAACATATCAACTACAGAATTCCTTTCTAAGCTCCCACAGTGTTTTCCACAGGGCCTGCAGCATTACTTTCTGGTTTAGCAGACAGGAAAATAAGGAGAAATAAGGAGACATCAACTATAGCAGCCTATCACTGTTATGATAAAACACTGCATTATATTTGAAAGCTTTAACTATTAATTCTGCATTTTATCTTTGTGCATTTCCTTAAGTTTATGTGAATCAGTTTTGGTTTGTATGCTATTATCTAATGTTGTTTGTAAACACAAAGATGAAAAACATTTTATGGGAACAGCCTCCTATAAAATATTTACTACAGAAACCTTCAAAAATTAAAGGAAAAAAGCGTGCATTATTTGATTTTGGTGAAACTTACTCCCACCTCAAGTGTCTCACTTGAACTTTTTAGAATTTCTAAAGGGAAAAAAAAAAGTTACACAGGCTTTGGTCATTTGTTAAGATTCTTATTATCAAAGTCTAATGTCAAAGGCACCAGTAAAGATGAATGTTAGGATTCACAGAAATTAAAGTCATTACTTAAAGCAGAACATTCATAAGTTAGTGATTTGAGGCATGAGGACTGCTTTTAAGGTATCATTTCTTCTTTCCCTGGGAATTAACCTTACTGAAACTGGCACATTTCCAGCAATTAGAAACATCAAAATGCAATTTGGACAAGCTACATACTATCTCACTGAATTCTCTCTGCAGGTTAGATTAAATTTTCCCTCATCTTTTGCTTAGGTGCGCTATATGCAGTTTCTAAGTATCAATAACAGCTGTTGTAGCCCTTCCTCTTTCCCTGAGCAGTTGTCTCTCAAAAATAAGGAAGGTGTTTCCATTTCGTGTGTTACTTGTGAAGTTTTTAAAATAGATTACGTGCTGCACTAATCTGCTAGGTAAATCACAGAATCACAGAATCAAGGAATGGCTCAGGCTGGGTGCTATTTAATTAATTCTTGCAATTAAAAAGTAAGGAAAAGTGTGATTTTACTATAATGAACCCAGAAATTAAGCAACAGCACATTAGGACAGTAATTTTAATGTTCTTGGTGCTAAAAAGTCATAAATAAACAACACAGGCAAAGATAATACAAAGATCATAAATACCTGTTATTTTAATGTTACATGGAAGACCAAACGGATACTTTCCCACAACTCCCACTTCACCATTCCAATTGAATTCACATCCCAAGTCAAATGGCTGCTCCATGAACTAAAATAATGCAGAACAATTCAGCTTTATTGATGCACATTTACTTGCTTTTTTGTTTCAGTGCTCCATTACTACATCCCTTATCTTGTTAGATGCTGCTCCAAGTCTTAGTTTGAATTAACATCCGATTTTTTTATTGGAAGAAGGTAAACTTAAAAGGTTCACTGTAGTTCAGGTTCAGATCAAACAAACTTCCATGCCCACCATTTTCTAACTGTAACATTTTCTACTGTAACTACAGACTGTGCATAAAATGCAGCACGCTCTGGTCTAGCATGTGTTGAAATGCCTGTCCAGCCCTGTTTCTCATGTTTTGCCACCCGTGACTGGCATAGCTAGAATTTTCTGATAGTGCATCCATTCATATCTTCCGACTGTAAACAGACTTAGGCAAGAATTCTATCCTTTGACACAATCCCCATGTACCTATGTGACGTTACAAGTATATTAATGATTTGTTGCCACAAAATAGCATGGACTATATGAAAAATTTCACATTACCTGTTCAGAGATGGCCTGGAAGTTATAGAGCCTGACCAAACCCATGCTATACATCACAATCAGAATTCCATTAGAAATAGCAACATCTGTCACATTGTTACCAAATATCTGTAAAAAGAAAAATATTCTATTATAGAATAAATAATTGAGAGTATGAAAAATGCAAAATTAAGGATATAATCGCAGTAATTAGATTCCTTTTTGACTCTGACCAAAACCTAGAACCAAAGTTTTAGTTTAAGAAGGTTTCTGTAGCTCATCTGCTCTGCTGAGTTTCCGTAATACTTTGCACTGCAGTAACATCTGTGTCAGGTAAGTCATATTCTACAAGAACATTTATTCTCTAATTAATTCTCAGCATGTCTTCGTATCACGTTACCCAGTTATTACAAGACATGAATAGATTTTATTGCATAGCATCCCACAGGAAGTCAATAGGAAAGCTAACAGTTCAATATAAAAGTACTGATTGCAGAACCTCTCCATCACCAGGGTAAAATACTAGTCTAATCATGCCTCTGTGACTGTGTACAGCTGTAATAAAACTACACTATCCAGCTGTCAGAGTACAGATCCTCTCCGAATCCAAATTAGACACATACACGAAAAGCCAATTACCCCTTTAGAGATTATGCAGTATTCATTTGTGCTACTCTTCAGAACATCTCCACTGATAAAAAAACAACGAACAAACTAGTCCTTAATATTTAATGACAACATGTGAAGTTGGTACTTTTTTTATACTGAGATGTTTGGAAGACCAGAGTTTTCTTTTTTTTTTTTAAATTCAGAATAGCTGTATGAAAAAGCAATTAAAACAGGCTTAAAATGAATTAAAGAAAAGAAACCCAAAAGCTGGAATACTCCTAATTCTTACCCACATCTTCCAGTTTGGTCCTGAAAGATAAATTCCGTTGAGTCCCTGCATTTTTTTTTTCCTGTTGAAATTATTAGCTTAGGTCCTAATGTCTTCCAGCCCAAACTCTCTTTGCCTTTGATGTAAAGGATAAAAAGTTCCAGTCTGAACTCGGGCTTTATCGTGGTGTACCATCTCAGTAAAGCTGTTGCATTAGGTGCATTCTGTAGTTTTCAAGAGTAACTCTAGTCCTAACTGTAATGTAACAGTTACACCCCACTGATTCCTATCAGGCTTAGCATTGCATTCACTAGTTATTTCCTTGGATGAACACATTCTTAAATTCCAAATTTTACCCTGACCTTGTTCCTAGTAGTAACACTTACTCTGACAAACAGCACAGGCCTAATTGAAGAAGCACTTTTTTTTTTTTTTTTTTTTACATTTTGCCTGCTATGACCATGATGAATCCAGCATGCCATCCATAAGCAGATGGAGAATACCCTTGATACTGGTAAAATTTGTGCTTTCCAGTCGTAAATGCTAATTTTAAACAGAACAGTGCCCCTAAACTTTCACAGGCCCAAATAAAAAATGGTTAAACCTCTTCTTCCACTTCCCAGCCTTAGCCAAAGCCAGCACGAGCTAAAACCTGCTGGTAGCTCTGGACCTCAGATGAGACTGTAGCTCACAGAACTTTGAAGACAGACCCTGCATGTTCATACTGTTCCACCTGTAAGATTTATCTAGAGCACCTATGACTTAAAATATCTTTTTAACCAGAACACCAGAATTTCCATCAGCTTGACCATCTAAGTATATGCTTATGTAGGTCACACACCAACCTCAGGAAGGTTGTTTCCTCTTGTCTGATGAAGACATATATTTTACCGTTCAGTATCTATGATAGTACAAGTTTGAATCATTTGTAACTCTACGTAGAATCATAGGCTATTACTAGAAGTGGGTCAGAAGCGTATCTATGTATGAAGAGGTGAGAAGAACACTACACTCTACACTTCTCTAGCCTTTACTTACAGCAATTGTAAGAACTGAAGTTCAACACATCAAGGAGTAACCCAGTAACAATTCATTAGCATTGCCTCTTCTGGAATTAAGATTCTTCCCCCAGTGCTCCAACTGTCAGACACTAAAAGAACATCACTGCTCATTAAAAAAAGTTGTGTCCTGAAACATTAAGTATGACTTCTGAAATCGTGGGACAGTTTCCTAAATCATGTCTCTCATACAACAGTGCAGATTAAACCTACCTTTTTGTTTATTTCTAGCATTCCAATAAATGACAGAGGCAAAACTTGGAACACAGCAAGATGGAACAGTACAGACTGTTGGATACCTGCCTGGGAAAGAAAAAGCATTAAAGACACATTATACTTGAGGTATTTACTGGCAGTAAGATGTCTTTATCTTTTACCATAGTAGCAAAGCATAATGTCTCCATATCTGTCCTTGTAAATTTATGACTGATCTTGTAAAAATTTAAGAACAGTTTTTCAACAAACTTACCTGCCGTGCTGCTGCAGGGAGTTTATTCTGAGCTGACTTCACAACCATTACCTCTTGAGGAGTATCCCAACTTAGGTACCTATTTGTGATAAGGAAGACCTATCTCAATCATTGTAAAATCATTTAATAATAAATACACTATTTCATGCAAAATATAACCTATTGTAATTAGGCAGATCCCTGTGTCCAGGCAAACTGCTCGGTATCTGACTGGGGAAAGGCTCCCAAACTGTTTGCTCTTTTCAATAATGCAAAAGCCACTGGACTAGATGCCAAGAACAGCTTATTCCTTATAGAGCTGTGTGAAAACTTCTGAAAGTATGAACATTCACTGTCTCATTTTTATTCCTTCCCTTCACAAATCACTGCTTTCTTATCCTTCAGTCTAAAGAAGACTTCCAGGAACTCAAAAAACAGTGCACCTTGCTAGAAGCAGTAACTGCTGTGCTTTTAAGAATAAAATGGATACCCTATGGAGAAGAATGTTCGTAAGTTGAAAACTGCTTACTTTAACCTTTAAACATATTTTTCTTATGTTTTATGAAGTTTGCTTTGCAGTTCTTAGAAGTTTTCAGCTGGTATGTTGCTATTGCACTATCAGAGGCTATAAAATCATCAGAGAAAAGCCAACAGGAGTCCCTTTGTTGGCTTTTTTTCTTGGTGTGGCTTTTGTGTAACTTGATACCAGATTTGAGACCGCAATACTTAAGTTGCTGAAGTGGTTCTAAAGAAAACAGAGAGCAGGAGAAATACTCCAGGAAAACTGCTAGACAAACAGACCTGTGTATGATTCTGTTCCTAAGGTTTTATGAGCTGTCTTTCACTCTAGGACATCCAAAAACTATGCATCCTCTGATCTGCAGGGAGCATTTTAAGGTAATCTATTTACATCACATTCAATCACCAGCAGCAATGAAAAATCTGGGAAGACACGGTAAAGTTTGATGAGGAACTTGGGGCTTCACTCTTTCCCCCCCCCTCTCTATTTCCAGCAAATTCCCTCCAATTAAAAAATATTTTTTATAGTCCTTTGGCTAGTTACTGTAGAGGTTACCCTCCCAAAGGAATCATAAAAACAAGATCTTCTGAATGCACAGAAATTGGACAGCTTACTATACTGCAAGATAAACACGATTCCTCTTCTCCAGTTTAATACCAATGGCTGTTAGCTATATAAGCCCTAGCCAATGTTTAATACCTGAATTTGCAGCAGGAACCCGCAAGGTATACTTTTTCCAGAATTTCCCCACAATCAGCAGAGAGACGTAGAAGCCAGTTCTGCACTGTTAAGACTATAAGGGAAGGTTTATAGTCTGATGGATTTGGTAGCATTTCCCCCTGTGTAACAAAAAGGTTATCATAAAGAAGTTTGTACCAGGACATTACATAACAAGACAGAAATAAATACACATTCCTCAAAAACTAAAGATGGAAAGCTTCCTGATAATCACATCAGAGTCTCTAAGCTTATGTCTGTGCTAAATAATCAGCTGACTGTTATATAATTAATTTGATGCCACACTTTTTGCAACGTAATTACTTTTTTGTAGAAAATACACCTTTTATGACTTCCTTGCCTTGCATAAATAAAGTATAACCGCTTATCAATACAGCTGATATCAAATCTTCATAAGAACATTTTATAAGCATTGCAGAAAAAATCGCAGAGTGGTAACTCAACATTAACTGCTTGCTTTTGGCGCCTCAAATATGGAAATAATATTCCTAGGTTCTGTGGACAGTGCACAAGTGAAAAAATCCTCAAGAAGGGGAAATGTTCTCTACAAATAGTCTACGGAGACTAAGCTCTTACAGCTTAGAACCGAGCTAAATCAGTACACCTATGAGCACCCATAAAGACCTTTCCTTATGAAACAGTCAAACTGTATTAGAACTATTAGTTGCTTCAGGAAAAAATAACACAAAAATGTATCCCAGGAAGGCAAAGGATTAGAAGTTTAACTGCATGGCATCAAATGTGTCAAGATTTTACAGCTATGGAAAATATTATCAGTTCGAAGTCAAATGGAAAATCCATTTTTAATAGCAGTGAACAGAGTTTTGATTTTGAACGAAAAGATATTCACATAGCATGATATTACTATATCATAGGCACTAAGAAGAACAATACAGAAATACGGATGGCATTTTTCGTTTCTCTTCCTTTGTATGTTCGAGACTACATCTCAGCAGGGTGCTTCCAAGTACAAAATATTATAGTTTATACTTCCAACAGGTGAATCAGACGTTTCAAACCGAGCAAAATAACCCATGAATGAAGAAATACTCTTCCTTCTCTTTACACTGCTCAATGAAAAATGGCTAACTGAATTGACTAACTTCTCTTAAATTTCATCTTTTTTGAGAGAACTGCAGCAAGACTATCTATGTACGAGTATCTATGAATGTAAGGGAAGAAAGGAGGAAAATTAATTAAAATAAAGATAATTAACTAGAAGGAGCAGAATAGCTTGTGGACAGAGTTACTTCAGTAGCCCTTTTTTATATATAAAATGTTAACATCTGGTAAAAAAAAGAAACAAAACTCCCATCTACTGCCCTTGATAACTCCAAAATAAATAAACAAAACAGAAGTTATGTTGTAAGGAATTAGAATTGAGTTGCATAAGCACAAAGGCACAATTTTTAATATCTTCCACAGATGTTCATGAAAAAGCACTTAAATACACTGCTGAAAAATACAGAGTATACCCCTAAGCATAAATTCTGTCAAAATAAGCATATGGTGTAAACCTTGAATGACTTAACTCAAAAAAATGTTGACAAAAACAGTTAACAGGGAAAGAATGCTCTATTCTAAATCTGTTCTTCTGAAAGATATTAATTTGTTTCTGCAAAACAATGCTCTAGTAAAAAGTAATCTTACCAGTGGGCATTCCAATAATAAAGCATCTTCTATTTTTTCTGACTTAGAACACTTTGGCTTTTGATAAAGTATTCTTGGCTCTTGTGCAATGCTGGAGGAAAATGATTGCTAATCATTAGTCTACTTTATAAACTACTTTCTATCACAAGTAATTTCATACACTTATATAAATCCTACCTCTTTAGCTAAGTCAGAAATCTACATGCCTTTATTTTCTTTTGTAAATGCTATCTGAAACTGCTCTCAAAGGTCTATAAACAAATGTAGTATAAAGTAACACCTAAAACCAAAACTTATCTAAGTTTTTGTTAAAGCAAGCAATACAAGATATACTTAATAGCAATGTTTTTAGTTTAGTAATACTCATTAACAAGAAAGCATATTCCAGAAACTAAGAATCATATTGAAGCCTTCCTCTAATGCACTTCCAGTGTTCTCTTTCCTAGTATAAAGGCATGGCATAATGTACAGATATTTTTAAAAACCTGATACTAGCATAAAATCTTCATAGCATGTGTAGTTTTCCCCTTAGGGAGAAGCTGAGACAAAGATAAACCTTCAAAGACATTTGTCTTTTATGTTTCATATTGTACCGTCTCAATATTGTTCTGACCGTGGCTTAAAACAGTTCTCCTAGTCCCTGCTCCTTCTTTCCCACGTGGGATGGGCGAGGACTGATGTGAGCAGGACCCCCGTCCCCTACTCTGCCCTGTGCTGCTTCTGAGCTGTGCCTCTGCAGCATCTCATGTCAGAGAACTGATCTGCTCAAAACTAAATTCCACTCAACTCACAGGGGCAGTTGAGATGAGTAAAGTTTGCTATATGTTTCAAACAGTTGTGATGTTAGAACTGCAAGCCAGGTCAACTTTTGATTGTAAATGTATTACCTGCTGATACAGCATCCGTAGTTGTCTAAGTAAATTCTTCCTCTTTCATAAGCAATAGGAGATGCAGAATGAGTCGTCCAAACATTCTTGAATTTAGTACTTTCCTGAAACAGACAAAGGTTATAACAGTGATGGACTTGTGAAAAAATTACATTTGGAAAATCCTTGCTCCTGCAGCTTGACAACTGAATTTAATGGAACCCTTCCTTTTGAATGATTGTGGAGGTCTGGGGGGGTTTTGTTTGTTTTTTTAAACAGAACACTTTTTTAGAGAAGACTTCTCTCTTTTAAAAACTAAATTAAAGTAACTCTTTACTAGCTTACGGGCAGCATGTGCAATTAACATTTTGTTGCTAATTGCCTCCATTACAACTGGCAATTTTCATGTTAAAATACTAAATCAAGTATAAAATCCCCCATTGTGTAAATCTGCACATACCATTCTTCTATACATAAGCAACTGAATTTACTGAGCATTGCTTCCATTTTATTCTTGGTGATCTGTATGAAAGGTAGAAAGGCTGTCTGTACAGTTATCTGCAGCATCAGCTGGAAGTGGCACAATCTTCTCACATAGATGGTTACATGTGTGTACTGCAGACACCAGCAGCTCTATCCCCTAACACAGATTCCAGTCCTACAGAATACAAGCATTTGTATAGGCCAGAGGGACTGCCCTCACGTGCCCATACATCTGGCTGCATTACAGGCCGCTTTATAGGACAGTACATTTACTGGAAGTCAGCTGTAACACAGCTGCCCGCTGGCTGCCACATACTAGCTGTCAGTGCGAGGCTGTCAGCTACTGCACAGCAGCAGTAATCATTCTTAAATGAAACACATTTAGTCTACAATTGGTGTAATTTCTCTGTTTCTGTAGCAGAAATGTCACGTTAAGAGTATGTTTGTTTACCTGCAGACCTCTGCTGATTTTCTTATTTTGCTTTGAGAGCTCCCCAAAACGTTACAGATTTAATATTAACCATCTAAGGGATGAAAGAAGCAATATAAAAATATCCTAAGAGGCAATTTCTAATGTGAACATGAGATTTACAAGCGCTTCTGCTGTTTCTTCACCACAGTACTCCGTAGGTTTCTAGGTTTGAGTCTCATGAAATACATGTAACCATTTCTAACTTTCTCGGCTACACTCTTGTATTCCCTCCCCAGTCTTGCTAGCGCGGCCCAGCGACTTCCGAAACGCGCGTCCCGTCCGCGCCGCACTTACCTGGCAGAGGATGGTTCTCAGGAGTCCCATGTTCTTCCGGAGGGCCACGCCGGCGTCCCGGGCGTAAAACCCGCGGGCCCTGCGGCCGAGCAGGCGGCACACGTTGGGCGCCCGCGGCGCGGCCCTTCCGGCGACGGCGGGGCACATCCTATGCGCTCGGGCAGCGCGGGCCTTGCCGCTCGCGCACGGAGAGACCACCGACGCCACGGGCCCGGGCCCGGGCCCGCGGCCGCCTCGGCAGGACGCGGAGCGGGGAAAGGCCGGAGTAGCCCCTCCAGGCCGAGGAGCGCACACCGGAACCACCTGGCCGGCGCGAGGAGCGGAGGGCCCGCAGCGCCTCGCCATTCGCGGCGGGGACGGGTTACCCGGCACGCCGCTGTCCGCCCCGCGGCCCGCCGGGTACTGTAGTTCTCCGGGGCGGAATTCGGCGGCGCAACCGGACCGCGCCTCCCGCACCGCGCCTGAGGGGCCGGGGCAGCCCGCGGGGGGCCTCTCAGGGAGAGGCCTCGGGGCTCCGAGTCCGCCGGCCGCTGCCGCTGTGACCTCCGATCGCTGCGCTGAGGGACTGAAGTGAGTATGTATGCGCACGGGCATACAGAGGTGCAAAGGGAAGAATTCCACTCGAGATTCTGGCTGTAAAAGGCAGGAGAATTTTGTGAGAGATACTTGAGTCAAAAGAAGAAACTGCAGCCGAAGCTCATATCTTCTCAGGTTCCATCTGTGGGTGCCGGGGTGCGGGCCCAGCAGGGCTGTGCTGCAGGGTGTGCGGCGGCACTGACCTGAGCAAGCGGGCAGCGAGTATCCTGCTGTGGGTGGGGAGTGGAGGAGGGTGTATAAAACTCTGTATTTCCGGGCTCTGCAACACGTCCCTGAGTTGTGTGACACTTATTTTTTTTAGAGCTGCTTCCTAAAAGTAGTCACCATCAACAGCATTTGCCAGAAGAGAAACTGGACTTCTGAAGACAAGCTTGTGTTCTTTCCTCCAAAGGCCCAGATGGGGTAATGTGCAAGCTGCTGGTCTTTGTGTTTCCGTGTCTGTTCTCCAGGATCCCTGAGCGGGACCTGGCACCTTTGCTGGTACTGTAACAGCAATGAGAGTCCAGTGCTGTGATGCTGTGGTGCACCGCCAGTGTTTAGGTGCAGCAAGAGAAGGTGCAGATGGGGCAGTTGCGGTTGCCCCACTGGTGCTCGAGTGGCTCAGCGCACTGGTGGTCACTCAAGGGGTGGCAAAGTCCATCCATCCAGGATCTTGCAGAGATGTAATTAAATGGGGGCGGTCAGTGTAAGTTACAGATCAGTGAAATCTTCGTTGCCGTTCCAGTTCTCAGCGGCATCCTTAATAGTAGGAAAAATATGTTGATAAAGTTATGTGTTTGGTATTTCATAGAAAGTAGGGTTGAAAAACAACTGTAGTGATTGAAAGATGTACATACATGCATAGTAAGGATATAGTTATAAACATGTGCATTTTCTTTTTCACTTACCTAAACGCCAGCCAGCAGAGGGTGCACAGGTTAACTGGGAAGCCTTACTTTTGAGCTGTGTTTGTCACTTATGGCTTCCTCTTGATGTTAACCTTGCAAATAAATGAGTTCAATAAATCAGTTTTCTGTTATATTCTGATGGATAAATAAGAAAAGATGTGTTGAATTATCTCAGGAAAAAAGGGGAAAAACAGAGAATGTGGGGGGAGCGGGCAGTAAAGGATCATGCAGAATACTTGCATATTTAAATGCCATACAAAAAGTCCCTACAAACATTCTGATATGTGGGAAAACAACTTGTCTGTAAAGTTAAACAAATGCATGGGTTTTTGCAGGATCGTAACCTAAAGAATCATGTGTATATTTGTGCCTTCGTTTCAGTGTTTAAGAAACTTGTACTGAGTGAACAGTATCTTCCTAAATTCAAGTTTATAGTTATGTGATCTCTGAGCATGCCTTTAGTAGGTGGAGTAGCAGAACAATAAAATCTGAAAAATCACATTATAAATAGATTTAACACAAAATGGAAATTCCTTTCAAAAAATGATTCTAGGATATCAAAATATATTTTTAACTTCAGCTAGAATGAAAGTATTTTTCACAAATTGAGGTATATTTTTCAGTTAAAATTCCTTACCGAAGCTTCATTTTAAAGTCAAAATAGTCTTTGATAGTGAAGCCAGAACATCTGCATTATAAATTGAAATGGTACAGTGTCAACAAAACATCTGTCCTGGTCAAAACAAAAGCTTATATATATATATAATATATTATAATATATATAAAGTGTTAATAGAATCACTACATTTGGGGGACAAGCTTCTGTAAGAATGTTTTTATTCCCTGCCGTGTCAAGTAAAAGAAGAAATAGGAGCTCAAGTTAGTTTAGGATGGGGCTGATTACATTAGTCACTTATAGCAATTTAGGAATTGAATTCCATATATTCATACATAGAATTAATTCAGATAAAACACTTTCGTTAGTTGTTTCACGTTCATGGCACTCACACTGATTAAAGATTTAGTAAATAAAATACATCTATATTTCTGAAGTAACCATTCCTTTCTTTGTTGTTGGCTGTTCATGTCTCTGATCTTGCAGGTGCCATTATTTTATCTTCATCTGCATTTTTAACTGTTTTCATTACCTTAAAAACATATTAAAGATTGCAGTTGATTCCCTCAGTACTGGGGATAAAGCTTCCTTTGCTTCCACTGTCTTCCCAGACAATCAGATGGATATGCCAGTGTGAACTGATGTTGCAGTTCATAGTCTCAGTTGAAGAACGTTTTCCCTTTTTTTGTGGGAATGGTGCAGTGATTGCTTCTTTAAAATAAGAGAATAAGGATAATAATACAACTCAAAGTTTTGTAAGATATTGCAAAAATGGTTGCAGAATAGTTTCAACAGGAATATCGAGGGAGAATAGTGGCTATTCTCCAAATTAGGAAATTAATAATATTTTTAAACCCCCAAGGATTTTTAGCTCTCTGCTTGTCCCTAATAATAGTCCATTATATAGTACTTACATACATTATTTCATCCCAAATAATATACCTTCAAGCTATATTGCTGTTTTCCTGGATATGTAATGGTCTGAGTAATTTTTTGCAGGAAAAAAAGATATTATCATCCTTCCTCATCTCTATCTCCCATTGCCCTTGTACAATCTATTCTTTTCTCAACCTGTTTGCACAGACTACCTGAAAGGTAGTGTAGGAACAGTCATTTCTTACTTAACATTTTTGTATATGTGGTTAAAAGTACATCTGCTTGCTGGTTGGTTGGTTGAGTCTTGTTTGTTTGCGTCTGCTGTTGCTTTTTAACCAACATAAACTGTTGCCCTGCAGGAGTCAGAGTAGTATTTTGCTTCTCCTTATTAATCAAAATATGTTTTGTTTTTCTTTTCCGCTTATGTAGTCAGTGCTCTCCAGTATTTTCTCAAAGTTGCTGTGTGCCCACAGGGATGGCTGCATCATTCCCAGTGATGATCCATGAGAAGGAGAAACAGTTGAGAGTTTTCGATCAGCTGAGTTGGAGAAATTTGGAAATACCTTTGTGTTTCAACTGGGCACCGTTTTTAAAGCGAGTCACTGAAGGACTAATCATGAAGCCCCAAAAGGGCATGTTTTGTCACTTTGTAAAAGAGAATAGCACTATTCTATATCACTGAATGTATTCACTGAATGAGTGAATTTGGTTGATAGCAAAGTCCCTTTTGTTCCTTGCTTCCATCCTTCCTTCCTCCCCTCTTCATTAGGCCTACTCTTGGGTTGTACCTGGATCTCAGAAATACTGAATGTGTATTTAGAAAAAAAGACTGCTGATAATTTGTAGTTATACCTTCAGCGCTACCATCATCATAAGGAGTTTTTCACTTTGTGTTCACAATCACTTTTACTACTTGCATCTGTTTTGTACAGCTGAGCTGTTTGATGGTGATAAAATATGTCAGCATATGCTTTATAGGAGGGCACTTGGATTTGAGTATCAAGTGTCGTTGAGTATCAAGTGTCGTGTAGATAAGCTTCTAGGTTCCAAGTAGATCTAATGATACGAAAATCACTGTTTCCGTAATATCTTTCTGACCAGAAATTTAACAGAAGCTGTACACAGTCTTCCCAGTACAGGCTCTCATTTTTCTTTGTAATGGTGACTCTGCATGCAGGTAGGCTCAGTGATTGCAAATGGAAGGACCTGATAGCTCTGCAGTGAGAAATCAGTTGAGTATCACAAGGCTTTCATCATTAACTTAACTGAAAGTAGTTTCTCAGACAAAAATGGGGAGTTGTTCTTTTTTTTCTTTCTTTTTTCCTGGCACCTATTTCAGAATTTATGCTTCTTAAGAATATTATTCACCAGTGAGGTGGTTTACGTATGTTTTGGTGTGAACTTTACTGTTTAAAACAAGATTAGAACAGTTCTTCGCTCCTACATCTCTAATTGTATCTGTGTGGATGTAACTGCTTTGAGGTTTAAATGCCAGCATCCATCATAAATGTTTAATTTGTTGTCTACCTGGCGGATGACATGTGTACCTTCTTCTGCTTGTTCACCTTCACCAAGCTTTTCTAAAGGTGCTGTGTTAAACTGTTTGGGAGGGGAGGATTTTCTTAAGGTTATTCCTTCCTTGTAGCAGTAACAAAATTTTAAAGGCTAAAATGCAAAGCTCCACAGGGGAAAATATATCTTCTGTTTGCTTTTTTGAGCACGGTTACTGAGTGTGTAGTTTCTTTAAAGCTTTTTTTTTTTTTTTTTTTTTCTTAAAATTAGTTAAAGCTTCTACAAAAAAGGCATTTTCAGTGTAGTGCAGTGTCATGATAAGATTCTTAAAGGTAAAGGTTGGATTGCTTGGATTAATAATCAAGCTTTCCTGACTGTAGCTCTGAGCAAGGAAATAATTCCTGATTCTTTCAGACATTTTTTGCTGATATTGCTTCAGGATATGATCATCTTACCTGACAAAGAGAAAGGCTGGTTGCCCATTTCATTAACAAAATCAATTAGAGAAATAACCAAGGAATGACTCGCTTCTGAAAATGAAAATTAGTCTTCCAAGCAACATAAATGCTCTTGGACCTTCTAGTAGCCAGATTGCCTATTGATCTCGTGATCTGTGGATCACTGTATCTCTTAGATAAGTGCATGCCTCCAAGGAACTTCTTGATATTTAACACTGGATGCAACAGTGAACTTAACTTCCCCACCTTCCTCCCTATCCTTGCATTTTCTTGATGTTTCAGAATTTATCAGCTAAACTTGTGTAATTATCACTGAGAGGATCATATTCTCATAAAAAGAGCTGCATCTCTGGATTTTTACTGGTGCCGGATCATCTTAGTCATCTGACTATAATTTCCATCTGTGCATCTTTTCATGTTCTTACTGAGATATTTAGAAAGCCAAGAAAAATTATGTGACTAGCCTCCCAGCTGAATCATTGTATTTTATGCTGAATATAAATGCTGTCACAGGAAATGCAAGATACTAACTCAAGTCTTTTTGAATGATTGAAGGAGGAAGAGGATTTGTAAACAGTTTGCAATGTAATCATGAATCTTTATCCAGACACTTTTATTATTTAATGATGATAATTTTTTATCAAAATTTTGTGATAATTTTTGTGGTTTTGTTTTGTGCTTCTTTTCTACTTGGTTTTGTGACCAAGAAGATTGCCTTAATGTAAATTATGTTTTGCAGAAATTGTCAAGGTGTGGTAGTTTTTATGCCTCTTTTATAATGTTCCGTATGTGTTAATAGTGATGCATCTCGTTATGAAAAATGGTTCATACATATTTTCAGAGAGGAAGTAAAATGGATTGTATTAATTTAAGTGAACTGGTCTTGTTTTAGTTGTTCAGCTACATCAAAAACAAAAAGCCAAAATGAAATCATGGAAATTTGAAGAGGTTTTAATATTTTTTAATAGGATTAAATGTTGCATTTTCCCCTTGTGGTGATGCCCCATATCCTGATAGAACATTGCAGGCCCGGTAGCCAAAATGTAACAGTGTTATACATATTTGGCATAGGCAGCCAAAAGGTTAAAAAAACATTTTGTTTAATCTTAGACAAACAGAGAGAAATTTTAATCTTATTTTTTCCTCTTGTTTTTCTGTAGGCTTAAAATGAATAAACAATGCCCTTTTAGAAGTATGACTCATTCAAAAGTACACCTTAAATGAGGAATTGTTCATTTAATTGAAGTAATTCCTTTGCCAGGCTTTGTATTGATGTGTGCAAATTAATCTGTTTTTATTCATGGTACAAGACTTGTGATCAAATAGTAGGATTTTCCTCAAGATAAAAATCTTCCTTTTGTTACCAATTTGCACAGAGCGTTTTCTAATAAAGCCTGTACTTAAACTGTGCCTGTTCTTTTGTAACTACATTTTGTATTTCCAGTGTGCTAAATTTGTATGCGTGGCATATACAGCAGAAGCACAAAAAAAAAAAAAGAAAGAAAAAGAACTAAGAGTCATTTTTAAAGTCATATGCAGAGCAGCTGAAGGAAAAAAAGAATAAAAGCACATCAGAGTAAATCTAGGAGGAGGAATATTTCATTTTACTTATCTCCTAGAAAGCCTACATTAACAAGAATATGCCAAAAAAACCCAAACCCCACAGGACAAAATTCTGGTGCTAGCTACACACACTTAACTTCTATTATTGATACTGATATTGATCTCTATTGAAGAGATTCCATCTGAAGTAAAATACAATAATAGAAGTCAGCTGTAGGTGTAATAGAAAAACCACAGGCATTTTGTAATTCACACAAGAGAGCTGGAACTAGATCATCTTGAAGGTCTCTTCCATCCCAAGCCATTCTGTGGGTCATTCCATGAAATTTAACATCTAAAACCATTGATTTCTAAGAGTGGGGTTCGGGAGAATACAAAGCAGAAATTTTGGAAGGCTTTCTGGTGCATAATGTTGACACTTTTTGAATCTTTCATTCCTTGTGTAAAAGCACAAAACCACAATCACAATCCAGAATTGAATATTTGAAGACTGCTTCCTGGTGAATGGGGTGAGAAATGTGAAGTCCAATGACAATATGTACCCTTTTGAACAAGTGGTTTAATTATTGATCACTCTTTGCTTGTCTTTTTTAAAGATGCAATGTCAAACTTGGTTTATTATTTTACCGTGTTTGTTTTTTTCCACTGGCAGTTGGGACTTAAAAATTACACCAAACAATTTACCTTTCTAGTTTTGTTGCAGTAGCCTACTTTGGGACTACTTGGGCTTTCAGCACACTCAGGGGATATTGCTTGTTTCTAAAAAGCATTTAAATTGATATTACAGTAAAAGATTATTACTAAAGTTGATATTGGTTCTTGATTATTTGACCAGTTTCTCTTCTAAGTGACATAAACAACTAAATTATGGCAAAACTGTAATCTGAGTTAATTGTATTTTCAGATCTCTGAACAAAATGAATTTCATTACAAGGCTTTCTACTTTGTGTCTGAGAAAAAAAAGCAATATGCAGCAAAGGCACCAGAGTAGTCGGCGGCCGGCTGTTCCACTTGGATCACGGATTTTAACTGACCCTTCTAAAGTTTTTGAGCATAACATGTGGTAAGATGTCTATTTAAGGACGATTTTCACATTTGTCTGTATATTATTTACTATAATGAATAATGTATATTTATACATATGTATTATATGCTGATACATGTATGCATATGTTTATACATATATATATATATATATAAATAAAAATAAAACAATAGACTAAGAATTGATTTTTGAAAGGTATTGCTAAAGAGGACTTCATACTGTCCCAAATAGCCTTGACACTATGAGTTTTCAGTGACTTGTGCAAAAAGCTGAGTACGTAGTCATGTGATGAAAGGCAAAATAATTCTGCAATGAATTAGGAAACAGGAAGCGTAGAGGGTAAGTATATATGTTTTAATGGCAGAAATTTACTTTTTGGGCACAAAAATGTTGCATAATGGATTAGCATTGTATTCTACAACTGACACCATATCAAAAGGAACCTATGTTCTTCTAAAAGTGTACTGAAGATCCTACAGGTACTTCAGCAGAGATTGCATACAGTGCATAATGGTTTAAAAAAAAAAAAAAGCACAAATCATAATATAAATAATCAGTATAATAGCAGAGAAAACATTAACATGTGTTAATAAGAGTAATAATTGGTCTGATAAGCAACCATGCATCTCTATTTCTAAAAGGTATTTTAATGGTTAATGGGGGGGCAGCAAACAGTGCAAATCCTGCTGAACGCTGTTGGAAAACTCTCTTAGGAAATAAGATTGATAAGACCAGGAGTTTCCTCTGTGGAATGGAGATGAACAAGTTGAAACTATACAAAACAGTAAGTGGTAAAGAATTGTTAGAAGAATCTATCTAGTGAGTAGGAAAATGTCTTCCTATGATATCAGGAAAATCAGGAATTTTTAATCCTGTAGTTCATGATTTAAGAAGGAATATTTGATGGAAGGAGAAATACAGCATTTAAAGCCTACACAAGAAATAATTTTCTGCACAATTTTTAAATATATTTTGAATTCTGCCACATGATTTTTGAGAGCAAATATTTAGCAATATCTGAAAACAGACGGAATGTGGCTAATGACAATGAAAAGGTAATGGATAACATAACACAGGCATAACAGACCAGAAATTTCAGGGCTTAGATTTAAGGCATAAAAGAACTAAAAATTAAGTTACTTGAGTTACTTGTATTTCACTAATTACAGAACAGGAAAATGCTTAATTGGTTTTAGAGACAGTGGACTCTTTTCAGGATAGATGTTAATCCTATTCTTAAGAAAAAATACATATTCCTCAGCCCAAATGCAGTTGGAAGTTTTTTCTTAATCATTTCATTTGACTTTTACCTGACTAATGATTTTTGTCTATCACACACTGAAGCTTTTTTTTTTTTCTTTTCCCCACTCCATCAGTCTTCTTTTTGGTCATTTGCCTGTATTTTAAAAGCAAATGTATTTGAAACATTGCAGCTAATTTGTGATTGTTTTCCACAGAAGATGATTATGGAAAATCATATTTAAAGGCTGATTCTTCATTTACCTTTTGTTGCAGGGACCACATGCAATGGTCGCAGGAAGAGGAGGAACGTGCCAAGGAAAAAGCAGCAGAGAACTCACTTGTGAAAGTCCAATTGGAAGACCAAGGTAATGAATCCATAATTGCTTAAAAAAGTCCCATTTTAATACCAATTATTGAAGCGCTTAAGGATGCTTTGAAATCCATTAGTACTCCTTTTATTTTTATGTTCTCTGGTCAAAGAGGATTGTCCTAAGGTACGTTTTTCTAGTAATTCATTTACTTAGTTGAGTGATTTTGCTTTTTGGAGGAACAACAGGGTATATGTAAAACAATTAAATCAGTTTGGTGCAAAGAAAGGCTCCTTTTGTAAAAGTTCTTTAGAATAAAATTCCTACTAAACAGACTGTTAACTTGACCAAAGGAGGAGCAACTTCGCAGCCAGCTAAGGTGCTGGGAATGAAAATTCCCATGTACAATATTCAAAGCCTTTTAAATGATTTGTGAAGTGTTTAGAGAGTTAATGTTGGTACCTGGCACTATATTTCTCTTAAGTGCCATGGAAGTTACACTAATCCCAGCTGGCCCCAGCTTGCTGCATTGGCCAAACTGAGCAGAAGTACTTCACTTTGTGTGGAAGGTGGTCCAAAACATCATACAAAGCCTGTCCTACAAATGATTAAGTAATGTCATGACTGTCTTTAAAGGCAAAACTTAACATATTCTGCATTTCTGAAGAACCACTGCTCTAGGCTCAGACTGGTAAACTAAACCTTAGACTGAATTCTCTAATAGTTGTGTATGCTAAAGGTAGAGTATTAATTTGGTAGTAACCTAGAAGATTGAATTCTCAATTTGCTCCTTTATTATAAATATATTCTGAAAACAATTACTTGGATGGGCAAGAGTTTACCTAGCATGTCTTGAACGTGTAGAATTAGATAGTGTCATTATGACCCTGTTCTCAGTTTTATTGATACAACCAGGGCAAATGTTTGTATGTGAATTATCTGTGAGTGCATTTTGGTGTGTGTGCCCTCCACCACTTTGCATACTGCATGATTGCCATCTGCCCTTTTCTGTTCTTGTCTCTCATTGTTTACCTTAATCCAGGAGTACAATGTTTGCTTTTCAAAACTGACATCTGGTATTTTCATTATTTTTGTATAAAGAGTTGAAAAAGAGATCATGATTGAAAAGTAAACTATGTAACCATGTAACTCATGGAATCTTTCATTCTTAACCTACAGTCAGTTAGGACTAACTTTGGGCTGCTGAGAAATGAAATGTCAAGAAATAAAAGAATCCAAGAACGTTCCCTATGAATGCCTCTCTGTTTAGAATTTTAATAGGTGAGCTTTGCTGATACTGTTCCTTCAGAAAGCTTCAGCTTAATTCTGCAAATGGAAGTATGTGTTTGCCTGTTTGTGTTAACGATGAACTAGATGGAAGCTAATGAGCAGGTTATTTTGGAGCCTTGGAAACTGCAGTAAGGGAAAAAGAAAAGATGGATTTCAACTATCTTGAAATCACTAAAATGGAATAGTTCTGGTGAGCCTTAGTAAAACAAGAGATGTCAAAGTGAATGAGTGAATGAACCCATGATCCTACTTTTAGGAATTTGATTTTTGTATTAGCATGTTTGATTTCTTAGGCCTGATTGTTAGTGTATGAAATACATGTCAGAATAGATTCTGTTTTGGAGAAAAATCAAATGGGCTAAGAAAGAGACTTTTTTGGTTGTTGCTGTCTCAGAAGGTTATATCTTAATTCGGTTATAGATTTTACATGCTTTGGAAAAAGTAGTAGTCAGGCTTCTTAAATATTCAAAAGGAGACAATGTGGAGGGAGCAACAACAAAAATAAGCCAGTGTGGTGACTGCTCGCACTGCTTCAGGAAACACAGAGATTAACACAGCAAAGTAAACATTTCTCATCAAATTCAACAAGTCTATGATTTTAAATGTTATCTTCTGTTGAATTCAGGAAAAAAAAATACTGGAGTTGAAATAATGGCAGATTCTGAAACATCTTTAAATGTTTCTTGAATACCTCCAGGGATGGTGACTCCACCACCTCCCTGGGCAGCCCATTCCAGTGCCTCTCTCGCAGAAAAAGTATTTCTTAATGTCCAACCTGAATCTCCCCTGGTGCAACTTGAAGCCATTCCCTTTAGTCATATCACTAGTTACATGGGAGAAGAGGCCAACCCCCACCTCACCACAACCTCCCTTCAGGTAGTTGTAGAGGGCAATTAGGTCACTCCTGAGCCTCCTCTTCTTCAGACTAAACAATCCCAGCTCCCTCAGCTGTTCCTCATAAGGCCTGTGCTCCAGACCCCTCACCAGCTTCATTGCCCTTCTGTGAACATGCTCCAGGGTCTCTACATCTTTCTTGTAGTGAGGGGCCCAAAAGTGAACACAATAGGTGTAGCGTCACTAGGGCTGAATACAGAGGGACAATCATGTCCCCGCTTCTGCTGGCAACGCAGTTTCTGATACAAGGCAGGATGCCACTGGCCTTCTTGACCACCTGGGCACACTGCTGGCTCACGTTCAGCTGAGCGTTGACCAATACCCCCAGGTCTGTTTCTTCTACACAGTCTTTTAGCTACTCTGCCCCAAGCCTGTAGCATTGCCTGGGGTTGTTGTGGCCAAAGCGCAAGACTTTTTTTTTTATATTGGAGCTGAGCAATATTCATGAATGTGTAACGTGTATTATTGACATCTGGTATATATGACCTCAATCAACTCTGCACTTGAGATTATAAAACACATCTGTACAGTTGCTGTGCATAGCTGGGTCTTGCCCTTTAATAATGCATTTAGATGTATTAAATGCTAAATTCTAAAAATTATTCATATTTCTAGGACAAGGCATTCTGCCACCTCCTTCCCACTTCCCACTGCCTGTCTGTGCCTCTAGTGATAATTCTCAGCCTTGTTTATTTCTGAAAAGCTGTAGTGATCTGGGAAATGGTATGTTAAGATTTAAATGAGAGTAGAAGAAATGCACCATATATTTACTGTATGCATTCATATTAAAAGAATTAACTGGTTACTGTCAATGAATGAGGAAAAAGTCAAAAAGGCAACATAATTTGATGTACACTTCACAAGAGGTGTCAAGGGTAACAAGAAATGATTCAGTAAATGCTTTGGTAATAAGGGGAGAAACAGGATAAAGATTTGGTTTGGTATTTAGCAGGAGCAGTGAGGAAGGAAAAATCATCAACCAAAGAGGCATTGAAAGAGCTCCAATTGTTATCTTTTTATAAGTCTTCCTGTAGGGTTGCTGCAGTACAGTTGCTAGTACAATTAGTGCTAGCCAGAAGATCTTGTTCTACCTCTGAGAAAGAACAGGTTACAAAATATATCCGTGGAGTACATGGATGACCAGGAAAGCAGAAAACTGAGTTGGTTGGGGTTTTGTTTGCTTGTTTGGTTTAGTAAGTGGAGGTAGGAAGAAAGACATGTCAGGAATTACTGTCTCAGTTCCTGGGGAAAAAAAAAACAACAACTAGAAGAGATAATCTAGAGGTAGCATGCACTAGATTTGAAAGAACAAAGGAGATACTGGCCAACAATATTTTTTAAGAGTAAGACATTTAAAATCAAGCTAATTTCATTCTTGGAGAAGGTTATGAGTCCTGGAGATAAGGAAAAAACAGCAGATGCCATATAATTTATCCTTAGTCAGGCTTTTGACTACGCTTTGCTTGACATTTTCACAAGCAAGTTAGGCAAGCGAAAGCTAATGAAACTGCTTTTGAGTGAATGAATGCTTAGAGTTCCTTTCAGATTGGAAGGCTGTGCTGGGCACAGTTTCATTTTGTTCTCTGTCTAGTACTGCTCGGTGATTTCATTGGTGACTTCAAGAATGGGAGACTTGAAGGTGGTATTTATTGAAGAGGTCTTTCAAGTATGGTAAAGAATGGGATTAGGATTTAGAAATATCTTGGCAAATTATAATCAAAAAAAGGATCTGGAAGATACAGAGTTACATTTGATAAAAATAAGCGCAGAATACTTTGCTTAGGAGCAATCAGGGAGAGGGGGCAGATAAGTTCTGGAACAATTGGCAAGGTAGTCATTTTGCAGATCTGAGGGTTGTGGTGAATCACCTGCTGAATCAGCAGTGTCGTGCTGTTGCAAAATGGCAAGCTGGGATTTATAAACAGGGTTACAGCTTGTAAGACTCATAAAATATTCCTTTTGCTTTCTGTTGTTAATGTCTTTAGCAGAATACAGCACCAAAAAGTACATCAGTTGGAGAAGAAAAATTGAAATGATCAGAAGTCTGAAAATCTTTACTTCTATAGAGAAGAAAAGGAGAAGTTTAAATAATCTAGAGACGAGATTACTATGTCTTACATGAAAAAAAAATCACATGAATAAAGAGATGTTGTAAAGAGTAGTGAGTAATCTTTTCTCTGTCTGCTTGAAGAGATTCAGAAAGCCTCTGTGTCCTATACTAAGTGAGGTGAAATCTAATTAAAACCTCATGGAGTATTTTTCAGCACAAATCAAGTTGAGACCCCAAATTCATGTATTTTTATTTAGATACATACAATATGGGAAACTAAGCTTTTAATAGTAAATTTGAGATCCAAATTTCATGTTGCTTTATAGTATCTTGCAGCTAAGCTCATGGTCACCAAGTTCTTGCTTTGTTTTAATTTCAGATAAGTATGAGAGAGAAGCCAGTAAATATTGGAATGAATTTTACAAGACTCACAAAAATAACTTCTTCAAGGATCGCAATTGGTTGTTTTTGGAGTTTCCAGAAATTCTTCCAGAAAAAATGAGAGAACAGTTGAAAACAGAGGAAAGACCTTCAGAACACACAAGAATAAATATTGCCAACAGTCTTTCACACGAGGAAGAGATGTTTGAGGAAGGAGAAAAATATTGGAAGAAAAATACTGGAGATGATTCCACTTATGAAAAAGGACATGTAAATAATAAAAAACAATCAAAATCTATTGCTGACAGCCCTCAGGGGAAAAACAACGAGGAAGAAGTTAATGTGCTAGAATCCTTCCCTGGTAGCGATGCCACTTACAGAATATTAGAGGTAACACACTGCAAATGCTCTGTCCATTGTATACAGTTCCACCTACTTATTCAAAAGCCTGATAAAGATGCTTATTAACTATCAAGAAAGTAAACAGTTAGAATTTGAGCTATTATATTCACTTAAGGCAGAAACTTTCAGAGCAACCCAGGACCTGAGCATTGCTTCCCCTTTAAAATTTCTTCCAAATCAGAATTGGGTGGTCAGATTCCATTTTCACTGAAAGTTGTGTTTCTAATTTCCTACAGAAAACTCTGTCTCAAAGTGCTTTGTTCTCCATACTTGGCAAATTCTTTCCAAATGGTAATGTTGGGTAAAGCTATCGCATTTTCCTATGCAGTTTGAGTGCTGGATTCTTCCTTAAATTTGGAAAGACACTGAAGAGAAATGTGATCATAGGAGAAGTGATTTGAGAACTGTGGTATGAGTTATTAATACCTTTTCTGCCTTCAAGTCTAATGGGTCCTACCTACTAACTAATATAAGACAAAAAGGAATACGTTTTATTTGCTCATTTAAATTTTTTTTTTTTTTTTTTTTTTGTCTTCTGATCTTAGGTTGGTTGTGGTGCTGGAAATAGCGTATTTCCTATTTTGAAGGTTCTATGGTATGTAGTGCTGTATTTTCAAATATGAAAGTTCTGTTTTTCTCCATTTTCTTCAAATGTCGGTGCTAGGCTAGTGCGGCAGGAAGTGCTGACTGCACTGCTATACAGCCCTGAAGTTCTTAGTGCATGGAGACCACAGACAGTGTTGCTAACATCAGTACGAGATACCCCTCGCACTGCTCAGCCCCTAGCCTTGAAGGTGTCATATCTGTTGACAAGTTTTTTTCTTCAGGAGCATTCAGGCTGATTTACTGTAGTTAATCACAGGCAAGTTAAATATCCTTCTGTACTTTATTTTATATGTTACTTTAAAGCTACCCGATATTGCTTTAAAGAGCCAAAATCAGACAGTAAATAATGATTTGCTCTTCTGGTGATAAGTTCTGTTATTTTTTTTAATTTGGTTGACATACTTTATCAAATTGCTTCAGGTTTTAGTGGCAAGGAAGGCACAGGTCCTGTATTGCAGTACTTAATTCCCTGAAATGTTTAAAGCACTTAGCTTCTGGTTTTAGAAAGCACTGTTATGACAGCATGTCCTCCCTTCCATGTATGCAGGAAGGTTTTATTTGAAAGACTGGATATATATCATGGATTGAAATAGATTTCTTTTTATTCATGCCTCCAGGAGGTCATGTACAGCATAGTTCATTATTCTGTAAATGAATTCTGATTGCTAGCATCACAACAATGCAAAAATCCTCCATTTTGCAAATATGGAAACAGAGAACAGGAGGAATCAAGTGCTACACTGGGGTCATAAGTGAAACCTATTAGTGTCAGCAATGCATTTTCATCCCAAAACAAATACTTTGCTTTAGAGAGCATAGTCTGAAAGGGAAGCCCTGTATCATATGAGTATCTGTATTTAAAAAGATGAGACAAACTTTTGTGTTTTTCTCACGGAGGCATTAGTCATAGGTTGGCATTTCTGATTGTTAATTAATCCTGGAGATCTCTATTCTTATGCAAATCCTTCAATCAGCCAGATTGGTTGGTACATTGAACAGCTTATACATTTATCTTGTGTATTACCTGATAGAAACATCTTTTGCCTCTTAGCAAGTTTGGCTTTAAAGCACAGTTGATTTTTTTTGAATTTAATAAAATAAAAATTGTCTTTTGTATAGATTAAAAAAAAAAAAGCTGAAGTCAAGTATGTACCTTAGCTACAAAAATATTCCGCTTAAGTTTGTAACGTAACTTTTATGCAGCTTTTTCGTGCTCCCATAAAATTCAAGCTGCTTATTAATACAAAGCAACATGAAATAGCCATCCACATTGACCTTTGTCTTTGTTTTAAGTGGACTTTTCACACAGCTACTATTCTGCTTTCTAAAAGGTAATATAAAAGTAATAACATTTTAGCAAGTCAATAAGTCAATTAGGTAATTAACTTGACCTTTGTCAAGGGACTGTCTGGGTCCAAAGCCTGGCTGCTTGTCCTCATCTGTGATAAATACCTTAACTTGCCAAATGTTGTTGTGATTGCAAAGCTCATAAAAGTTTTGTTCTGCAACAGAGAATATATTTGGTCTGTATGGTTTCTCCTAAAGGGACTTCAAACAGAGATCACTAATTCCCTTTCTAAAGAAACAGTCTGTCCAAAATCTCAGATAATTTTTAGGAGAGATAAATTGGTCATGAGTTGATGATGAGATCACCCTTCAATAGGTTTGGTGGGGAGGCTTTACTCAGTTACTTCTAAATGAGTTTTTTGGAGGTGAAAAAAAAAATCTCCCTCAAGTTGCTAGTATCTGTTGAATGGTACAAGGAAATTTGCAGCTGGCTTAGTTGTGGATGGGAAAGGAAGGCAGAACAATTCTAGAGGAAATTCTTATTCATCTTTGCTTACAAAACAAATTGGATAATGGAAGGAAACAATCAATACAATTTAATCGAATCTAAACCACAGCAAGGTGGCGTATGGGAACCCAAACATCTACAGAACTGTGGATGACTTTTGCAAACCTATCCTCCTTGACATCATATTACCAATTAGACTGCATATGTGAGTTAATGATAAAGATTTAGCGCAATGCTTTTTGGAAGAAAATGTGATCTATTATGTGCCTTTTATGTAATATAACACCAGGATGTTGTCTTCACTCCTGGCAGCCCTCTGTGACCTTCTTTCTTTTCCTTTTCACTTCCTAGCCCTGACAAGGCTGTAGTCCTCCTTTTTATACCAACTCTGTTGGTATTCTTATGAATTTATCTGCCCTATTGGCTCATTACAACCTATACAGCTTTCTGTGTCCATCAGGGTGTGCTTAATCAAACCAATGGCAAGTCCCAAAGGGCGCTCTGTAGTTCCAAGAATACTGATGTAGACTTTCATCTTTTACAATAATAATTTTTCAACTGATGGTGTTTTGTTTTTCTAGCAGTACACCTGGAACCTTTCTGTACTGTTGTGATTTTGCTTCAGGAGCAGTGGAGCTCGTAAAGGTAATTCATGTGCTAGAGTACTTTATAAGCCTGTAATTCAGGAGGCTGCCAGGAAGCCGTCTTCATGAAAAAGAATGTGATAGCTTTGACAACTTTTAACTGAAGTTTTCAATATTCCAAAGAACAAAGTCTTACTCTGTACAAGAGGAATGAATACCATCAGTGAGCTTGCTTCTCAGCTTGAGTAAGATACCAGACAGAATAGGCTTTTATGAGAGATGTTTTACAATGCTGAATAATTGAAGAAAAAAGTTTCTTGAGTCATAGTAAACGTATTAACTACTACTGTTCTCTCTGTGCCTCTTTTCATCTTTTTCCCGACAGTCACATTCGTCCTACAATTCAGCCTGGTGTTCTGCCTTTGTTCATGATGTGTGTGATGATGCTTTACCCTATCCTTTTCCAGATGAGATCCTGGATGTCATTCTCCTTGTCTTTGTGCTCTCAACTATTCATCCTGACAGGTAAATGAGGACTAAAGGGCAAAGCAAATAGGTTAAATCTCTTTTATCCTTAGAGGTTTTCAAGAATATCAAAGGAAGATGATGAATCTTTAATTTATTATTTAGCAAGGTACAGTATTTACAAAAAACCAAGGTATTTTAAATGACGTTTTCTAGAGAGAAAAGCTGGTCAGACTAATTCATTAGTGAGCCTCCTGTCTCCATCAAATAAAAGGGGCATACTGTAACTAAATACATCCCTATTAAAAGTGGCAGTGCTTCAAGAAAATTGCACGTTCGGAAACAGATGACTAGTCTTCCAGAAGGAAATAATTCTCAATGATCAAAGACAAGCATTCACGATTTAACACCTTACAATATGTTGATGAAGGTTTAGTTTGCTGATTTTCCACACACAAATGCATACATACAGGTCTTTTAAACTGAAATACATTCAGAATTTTGTAATGTGTTTGGATTTGAAGAAGTTAATCTAATTTTCATGCATAGTGTTATGTTGAGAGCTGTTAACCTTGTTATTAATAACTCTCAATGTCTAATGATCCGGATTTTATAACCGTTAAAGCTGGTTGAT